>JAVSBT010248196.1:0-12723 GCA_033118115.1 Pharyngocirrus eroticus | reverse complement strand
ATGTTTTAGGTATCAATATGGTTTATTGATTTCAGTTATTAAAAAATGTATGTTAGCAAAAGTTAAACATTCAAGAACAGAAAGTTAGAAGCTTATATTATGTTTTGGGTGTGGCAGCCTTTAGAAATTAGATTGACATGTTATTAATTCATCAATCAATCAATCATGTTAGGGATGTGCATCTATCTGTTGTTATTAATCGAAGTTTGTTACAAGTATAGTTTTATTGTATGAATACATATTAATTTTTTACCTATGCAAGATAAATTTCTTGCATCTGCCCAATTATTTAAAGGGGGAGGGGGTGGAAACCTTCAAAATGGTTGTAAAAAAATAATAGAAGAACCAAATCATTCATTTTTTAATCATTTCAGATAAACAAATATTTTGTTTATCGTTTTTAAAAAGGTGTCATACAAAATTATAAACATAACTGCCATATGCGTTTTTGTTTTAAAGAAGTGTTAACAGTTGGTCTGTGTATCATGTGAGGGAATAGAATATTTTCTTTGACATCAGTTTCTAAAATGATAAATGTCTTTTGTGAAACCCATTTCTTTTATTCATGTTGAATACCAATGGACAATTTGGGCTGGTCCATATCACATCAAACAGCAAGATTAAATTTACATGCCTTCAATAAGTTTCCTGTAGGCTAAATTATTGATGATACATTGGTTTCAGCCATATAATATCATATCAAATAGGCCTATTATATTCTAGGAAATTTCAGTAGAAAAGATATAAAAAAGGTAGAGGATAGGTATAATCACCAAACAGGAAGATGTTCAATGTACATGTGATTTGTTTTTAAATAGAATACTTTTGGTTGGTAGTTACTCATTCAGATTCTTTTAAAACTTTCCCAAAACTAATTATTGATATAATGATATATTGCATTCAGCAATATCATATCAATTCTAGCAAATTAGAAAGAAAAGGTATTGTCCCCAAACAGGAAGGTTTTCAATGTACATTGCAATTCACATCTAAATAAGTTCAGGTAATAGTTCCTGTACGTTAGATTGACATCCTGATAAACAATGAGAAAGACAAAGGATTTAAACGTAATCTTATCACACAAGCCAACACAATATTGAAAACAGACTTGCCCAAGATTGAATTTATCACAATGCATAATTATCTTGGCCTAGATTTTTTATATTCACCCCCTAGTATCTAACATCCCTAATTTTTGTTCTGTGATATTTGCTTAGGAGGGTTGATTTTAATAAAGATGAGTTTGCAAATATTTAGAACATAGTTTTCATATTGTTAAAACATTAAACATAGTTCTGACATGTCTGCATGTTTGGGACATAGTCATTATTAAAAGGTGACATTCATAATATGCTTTCAAATAGGTTTCACCACAGATAGAAGTATAGGCCAAACATAAATCCAACACTATACAAGTTGAATGGTTGTAGCTCTGTAACTATGATTGTAACAGGAAGTCAAGACATGACTAATGAGCATACACTCATCACAGATCTCAGTAAAATGTTAAAAATAGTTATGTTGATAAACAAAATGTTTTCTTAAAAGAGTTGCAGATAACGTCTAGTTACATTATTATCAAGGCTTTATTCCTCCAAATGGTTTACTCTTTACATGCATTTTAGAGTGCGTCATTTTATAGTTAAAGGTTGGAAAAAGTTATTTTTATTTTGATCCTAAACTTGAATTTACTCTAAAATAGTAATTTGGGTGGAGCTTTCTTCTGATACAAATATTTATGAGTAATGTAAGTCCAAGTTATTTATGTACAAGCATAATTTTGTAATTCTTCAGAGTTCTTTATCTGATTTTTATATTTGCTAGGTTTATTTTTCTCTGTAAAATTCATTGAAGTTGTAGGACAGTGTTGATATCATTGTTTAATAATACATGTATGTATTTCCCATAAATTCACAAATATAAGGGTTGATTTTGGAAGCAAAAACTCTCATATAATGATGCTTTATATAATGGTTGCATACATTAAATCTAAGATTAAAACTGTACTAATTGGTTCTATCTTATACTTGGTGCATAGTGTATATATATGTGAAAAAAATACACAAATATTGGTATATTGGTATCACTAAATCTAGTGTTAAATCCATTGAAACGCTTATAAGAAATAAAGGTCACAAAAGTGTGTACACTAAAAGTGTGTAAACTAAAGGTGTGTACACTAAAGGTGTGTACACTAAAGGTGTGTACACTACAAGTGTGTACACAACATGTAAAGGTGTGAACACTAAAAGTGTGTACACTAAAGGTGTGTACACTACAAGTGTGTACACTACAAGTGTGTACACTACATGTAAAGGTGTGAACACTAAAAGTGTGTACACTAAAGGTGTGTACACTTAAAGTGTGTACTCTAAAAGTGTGTACTCTGAAGTTTAGAATTAATTGGATACTTTATCAAGGGATTATGAAATCATCTTAATATGTTTTTCTTTTACAGACCATGGAAGGATTTGTGTTGCTTCTGATGTATTTGGTTCTACTTGGGTGCTTTCTTAATGATAGTCCACATGAAGTCAGAGCTCAACCCACAATAAAGCACAAATTCTACACCGAGGGATGTCAGAGTGACTGTATGTTAGACATATTGAAAGAGATGGCAATGATGAAGAGAGAAGTGATCCTACAAAAGGATGTGGTCAAAGGTGTGGAGAAAGAATTGGCCCTGCAGAAAGATGTAATCGAAGAGATATCCAACAAACTTAACAAATCTGAAGAAAAAGTTGCAGACTTAGAAATACGATTAAACCAACAAGAATCGACCGGAAATCCAACTACAGGTATGTCTTTTACAATTCAATTTCAGGTAAGGCTAGAACAAAAGGTCAAAGTACAAGAGCACAAGTCAGATTATGGTATACTAGCAGAAGTAAATACTAGAAACATTAAATAACAATTAGAGCTAAAGATTCAATGAAAGAGCTGAACATTTAATCTGACCATTACTGGTGGGTATGAAATAAAAGTACAGGTGAGCAATTGAATTGTTTTTATTGAAGATCTATAACTTTGTATGTTATTTTCTATAGAATATTTGGAGTGTAGGATATTATATAAAGAAACCAAATAAAATTAGGTTTATGTAAAAGTAATCAAAAGTATATGTGTCTATTCATGTTTTCCTTCTAGTATGGTATTTGTTCATAGTGCCTGTTATGAAATTGTTTACATCTTTTTTGTTTCAACTCTAATGTTATGTATTTTAGATGAAATTGATCTGCAATGAAACAGTCACTATTTCAGTTTTATGAAAAGAAATCTTCAATAAGGATGTGCTTGAATTCAGCTAAAACATTTATCAAAGAATATTGTATTCGACCTCAGGGGTAACAAATTTCTATGATAATGATGTGCTTTATTTTAGTTTATAGAAAATATGTAGAATATGGTGCAAATGGTGATAACGTCTTGGTTTGTTTATGATGAATAAAATAATGTGTATTTATCTTTCTCCAAAAGGCCCATGCAACCCCAACCCGTGTAACAATGGTGGTGTGTGCAGTGTTAATGGCAACAGCTACAGCTGCTCATGTAAACAAGGTTTTACTGGAGACAGGTGTGAGATCGGTAAGAACAATTACTCTGAACTAATTTCATAGACATTATTATTTGCAGTTTGTCAGTAACTCAGGGCAACATTAATAAAGTATTCTTATTTTTCACAAAATTTCAAAATCCAATAAGTATACATTGTCATGAAACATCTGTATAGGAGTGGTTAGTGATCACAGTATGAAGTAATCATGAGGGCATTTCCATGTTACTCACGTTACATTTTTTTTCCACTTGACAACATTTGTCATTGCATATCTCTTCAAGTTGTATGATTTTAGATTTCAAATGTTCTTTGCCAGTGCCAAATGAACTAATGTATGCAATGATAGCAAAATAAAATAAATTGTTTTGATGATTAGTAATTTAGAAGACTTTTATTGAGGCGTGACTTGCTTTACATCAAGGGAAAGAAAAAATGGGTTAGCTAATATTTTTAAGGGTTTTCCTCACTATTTAAAGAGCAATGTTGAATCAATCTTAGAAAATTGTTAACAAGTTATGAGACTTTCAAATGTAATAGAAGATAAATTGATTTACATTTCAGAAATGTACCAAATTTTGATTAATAAGCGTAACTCGCGTTACAGTGTTTCGTTTTACCCTGTTTTATATATTTTTCATCATCATTAGGTTACACTTTAGCTTGTCAATTATTCATATTTTAGAGTTGGTTTACATCAAAACTGTCCAGCACAATATATCTATTCAAAATTTTGAGGAAAAAATCAAAAATTAACTTTTTAAAATTCAAATTCTTTTTTTAAAGTTGAAAAAAATGACTTAATTTTTTTCAAAATCAATAACAAATTAAATGTTTTCGTGAACACACTTTTCAAGAACATTTTGAAAAACTAAGATATAAATTGACCAACACAAACAGTACACCCTGAAATTAAGAAGTACGGGAGTATGCCATGTATAGAGTGATATTTCCAGGAATGTGTTTTTTGTGCAACTTTTTTCTTTTTTTTCATAAACAACAAATCCATTTCATTCAAATCATATGTAGATTTGATGTAAATACGAAGAAGAAAAAAAAATTAATCACTTTTGTCCCTAGTAGCATGGAAATGCCCTAATGCTCAAATACTTTGAAATGGACTTATATTTATTCAAAAAATTATGAATTATTTTTAGACTATACATTTGTACCTTCCAAAAAAAATCATCACATGAATGTCATTGTAATGTTTCTTTTGTATCATTTTCTCAATGTTCATGATTAAAAAATAATGTCATATAAACCTTATCTGCTTTTTTTCTGTATTCCATAATCTTAACAAATTATTTTGGTGGCATATGGCCAGCCTGAAAGCCCCGACAGAGGGCAGGTCAATATTAGAGAACAGCACAGTTTAAATTCTAGATAAGAGTATCTTATGTAAGTAAAAAGCTATGTTGGTACATGTAATGGTTGGTAAATCTGAATTAGAAATGTAAACTCTGACCAAAACACAACAGTGAAGCCATACACTTTTCTATCTAGAGAGATAGTTCATATTTTTATGAGCTGCATAATACATGTTTGTTTTTAGTCAGTACGAATAGTTACAAAAACAGTTCCACCACATACAAAAGCTTCACTTTTTCAAGTCCAATGACCACTAATTCTAAAGGTTTCTAAGCACTTTTAGGCGTAATGTTATCCATCTTGTTAAATGCAAATGAAACAAGGTTGATACGGAATGTATCTGTAAGATAGATAAGAATCTTATTTCCATCTTCAGTCAACCTTGCAGGCAAAACAACACCCATGAAAATCCTGTCCACTAAAGAATCACTCAATGCTTCAATAATGTTACATATCCTTTCTGATAGGATTTCAATTTCTTGATTTGGTCCTTGAATTGGTTTTAAAATAAATCTGTTAGCACCATGCTTTGAAAGGCAACATCCTACTGGTACTGCCTGATTTGATTGCAGTATTTTTAGATTTTGATCTTTTTTGATGGCCACTGCTACTACGTATTTTTCCTGAATTTTCATGCAATCCTTTCGGTGTTTCTTACAATTATCAGTGAGACACAAAGCGTCGCAATATCTGATGACTCTACAGCTTTCACAGCGGACAAAATGTGACTCTCCTAAAAGATTCAAGCAGTTTGGGCAAAGCTGAGCTAGTTCTTTACTTTCTTTCAATGGGTCCTTTTCAAGAGCAGAATGGAATACACCGTCACTCAGTTTATCTTTGAAAGAGGCAATATGTGCTGCAACTAATGGAAATAATTTAGACAGAAGGCTGCTCTCAATTTTCTGGGCATTCAATGGTATATATTGTTCAATTTCGTTATGGAACCATCGCATATTTATCAGTTTATGGTCACCTAGATCAGTACAACATTGAGACTCATTGGGAAATAATCTAGTTAAACCATCGTCCTGATTCAGATTCAGAGGCAATTTTACTCCATCTCTATTTGCTAGCTGGTACCTACAGTAGGCACCAGAAACACTTTTCATCCATATTTGTTCTGCCTGTGATAGTTCTGTCCACTGGAAGTCAACTTTCTCAACAAAAAAACTGAGTACATGGTCTGAGCCCTTCTTTGCATCTAATCCTTTAAAAGTGAAAGAATCTTCAAGAGATTCATAGTAAGATGAATCAAGGAAATGTTTGAAATACCCTGCCATTTCTTTCATATAACCACTAGTGTCAATCAAAACTTTGAATGGTTCCATCATCCCTAAAAAGTCATTTAAAGATGATTTGGAATTTATCTGTGGATAAAACCTGACAGGGTTGTCATCGATTGTGTTTCCAACAAGTTCAATGCCTGCATTGAGATCTAACGACAAACCCAAGTGCCTATTCTTTGTGATGATATTTCCACGAATGTGTCCATATCCTTGCTCGGAGTCTCCTAAGTTGAGCCCAAAATCTAAATTTCTTGAGAAATTATTGTTTTCAATAAGAACAGAGACATTAGCTTGTATATGAGCCCCACAGGACCCATTATCTGTTAGACAGTTCTTGCTTAGAATCAACTCTGGAAATTCTGCTTTGACTTTTTCTTGATGATCTACTCCCCAAATCCAAACACCAGTAGAAACGTGGTGGTGAAATTTGCATAAACGGATGTGGCATTTCCCAAGAGGTAGAAAAGAAGCAGACAATCCCTGTACGAACGATTCAACGTCCACCTCATATAAATTCAAATATCTCCCCCTTTCCAGATAAATGCCAACCTGACAACGATTTCCCAAAAGATTTGTCCTCTGCATGGTTAATGTGACATCTCTTGCATTTAGGAATCCACCTTTAACCGATGCTTGAGAGTCTAAAATAAAAATGGTGGAGTTGTCTCCAGTTATCGTGTAAGGACATTCCACATTCTTTTCACTGACACTGTTAACAACATCACCTGAGGTTTTCTCTGCTGATTGAAACTTGCAATTTGAAAATGAAACTATTGACTTTCCAGAAGCAAGTATTGGTTCAGAACACTTTAAGGTGACATTTTCAAAATGCACTGTTCCATAAAGGTTGATCAGGCTAGTTCTCGGGATTACAAAAATGCATTCATCTTTGTTTGCACCTATGAAATGTGTGTTTGTAACTGGATGCTGTATAACTGAAGGCTCTGCATATTTTGACAAATCATAGATTCCTTTCTTTAGAACAACTATCTGAACATCAGCAGGATTTTTTATTTTTTCTTCTGGTCTATACACATAATGAAATTCCTTATTTGGGTGGCCATCAGATGTTTCACAAGTTAGTTTTTTACCAAGAATTTCAGAGCACTTGCACCCTGAGTCATGAGATTGTGGTAACTGAATATCACTACAAGCCAGAGCAGCATTGCATCTAGACCTTGCAAGCAAGAAAAATATATCTTCTAATTTGTTCATGCCCTGTATATGATTCCGGCATTTGGAAGCAATTGAACATGGTTCACCTTGGACTTTGGGTATTGGTATATATTCATTCTCTTCCAAGCTGCCAATAGCCTTATCCTCTTTGATTTTCTCAATCTCATCTGGTTTTGCATTTGACAGCAGACATGTTTTCAATTCCGCTATTGCTAGGTTTGATAAAGGGATATTCGAAATTGCCTTAGGGTTTTCAAAGGGAAGTGTTTCATTCCAAAATGAAGCCACTTTAATGGCCATGTTACGATACATGATTGCTTTTTCTTTACAACCATTGATGATACACAAATATGTAGCAACTTCATACAGGACTTTGCTCATTGAGTTTGAATAGAAAGTTTGCAAAAGATTTTCTTTTGTCTCTGTTTGTTGAAACATCTTACTTTCCTGGCGTTGAAGGATATGTGAAACGAACACATCACTGTGGTGTGCCAATTGGCCCCAATGGTAAATACTTGGCATGTTGTAGATACTCTTTCCTTTCTCTTTAGATTGCAAGATATCAATTGGTAATACTTTTAGATTTTTAAATGCTCCACTAAGCAGATTGATGCCATCATGGAATATGTCCGTGACTTCAGAATTCAAAGCTTCTTCTCTCATCAAAAACTGAATCAAAGGGTGTATGCTCAGTGTATCATTTTCTTTGTTGTGACAAAACAAAGAAAAGCTTATCAAATAATCCAGAATGTCATTTCCTTGTAGACCCATATCTTGGGATTCTTCGATAGCTTCTTTTAAGTCTGAATTCAGTAGGTAGTCCAGATTTGCATTCAACAGACAGCAAGGAATGCCTGAGACATCAAAGAAACTCAAAATGAGCATTACATAAGCTGCAGCTTTTGATGAGTTTTTTACGTGCTCAAAGTTTACAATCCAAGTGGTTTGTATTGCCAGTCTATCTGGAGAATATTCATCTGCAATGGGTATGGCCTTGAATCTATTGCTGTGTTTTGATAGCTTTTCAATAAGTTTGGCTTTTCTTGTTTTAAATATTTGGTGGTATTGACTTAAAAGGGTACCCTCTTCGTTAGATTTAATTATTTTGATATAGGATCCACTTTGTTCTATGGCCAGTGGTAGATTTCCAAGATCCTTGCATACAAGTTCTGCATCTCTTTGTAAGTCATCATCTGTTGGAGAAAGTTGAGACTGATAGAAAAGAAAGTTGACAGCATCATCTGTCTGTAGGGTTTGAAGTTGTATACAACAATCTTCTTCCAGACGGAATTCACGGCAGACATCAGAGGCTTGTCTTCTTGTTGTAATCAACATATGACCTTTGAACTTGTCCCTCCAACTTCCTGCAACCAAACTTGCTATATTTTCAGGTAATGGCTCTTCATCAACATTATCTGCAATTAGTAATATAGGGTCTTTCCTTTTAGTTAACCAAACTGTCAAACGAGTCACTTTTTCTTCCATACTTATTCCACCAAGATCCATTTTAATAGTGACTTCATTGATCTGTTGTGAAAACTGTTTTTGACTGTCACATGCAATCCATATTACACCTCCCACATAAAAACCTTCATGTCTGTGTGCGTATTCTGCAGCTAAAGCTGTTTTTCCATAGCCTCCTGTACCACAGATAGACAATCCACAGAATACTCTTTCCCCAGCTTCATTTACTGCAAAGCTAGTCTCCAAATCATCAAGTTCCTTTTCACGTCCTGTGAAATATTTCTTTTTGTAACCTCCAGAATGCAATTTCTCCTCCTTCTTCGACACTGAAAGCAACATATCATTGATAAAAAAATCTACTACATGTATATTGAATCACTCTTTGAGACAAACAACCATTATGTGCATTCAAGAAACGATTTGACTAGATATTTTAACTTACCTAATGTTTCTTCTGTGGCATGCACTGTTCCTTGTGAAGACAGCTCTTGCCTTAATGCTAATAAAAAAAGAAAAAAAAGGTTATGCATCATGATCTCTCCTTCTAATGATTTTTTTTCTCCAATTTTAATCTGAAATAGATAGTTTATGATCTTTAACAATAACATTTAATCTAGAGAGCAATGTTTTGAATTCTTTGTATTACCCATTATGAGATCCATTTTCTTTTCCAGATTTTCCCCCTGTTGTTTCATAGTATCCACTGTCTCCTTGTGGTGGGTGTCCATCTTTGTCCCCTGTTGTTTCATAGTATCCACTGTCTCCTTGTGGTGGGTGTCCATCTTTGTCCCCTGTTGTTTCATAGTATCCACTGTCTCCTTGTGGTGGGTGTCCATCTTTGTCCCCTGTTGTTTCACAGTATCCACTGTCTCCTTTTGTTGTTGGTCCATTTTTGTCATTGCATCCTTGTGGTGTGTGTCCATTTGTTTCCCCTGTCCTTTAAAAGCATCTAGTACTTTACCATGCTGTTCCTTTAATATTTCTTGTATATTTGCCTCTTCTTGCTGCCAAAGAATTATGATTTCATTTGTTTGATCGTGAACCTGTTGTGTTATGGGATAAATTTGGTATTTGTTGATAACCATTACATTCACATTGAATTTTCCAGGTGGTAGTTTTGAACTGATATTTTGTATAGCCTGTGATGCTTCAGTGAAATGATTTATAAAGTCCAGATTTGACAGTTCAGAAGAATTAGAATGAGCTAACTGGTTTCTCAGATATTTCAGATGTGCCAGGCTTCCTTCTATTGATGTATCTGTTGGTAGTGGCTCCCTGTCCCATCCATTACTTGGTGGGTTAAGACCAGATAGTACATATTGCCTCAAAAGAAGAAAACAGAGTGTGATATCTAGATCTTTGGTGGTAACTTCTATCCAACCCCCTGGATAAAGCTGGTTCCATTGTACTGCTGTCATGGGTTTTCCTTTGCCAGGACCTTTAAGTTTGATTAAATGTGCCTTGTTACTTTGTAGAACATCATCAAAAGATGGCGTCGGGGACCCTGTGACTGTACCCTTCAGTGTGGCATAATGATCTAGAGATTCCTGGAAAGCCTTTATCCCTAGACCATTAATTAAGTGAACAAGTCTTGAAAAGTTTTCTTTCTCTTTTGTAAATGGTGAGGCCATAATTCCTGTCTAAACATAACGCGCCTCAAAACATTACATTATTTTGTTTAAATGTAATGTTATGAAGCCTCTGTCAACTATTCTTTGCATTCAGGACCGCTGTAAAGTGAAACAAGGAGACTTTTAAAATTTGAATCATCCGTTCATTTATCTAAAATGTATTTCTCTAAAAGTTTGAAATAACTATGAAGTAAAGTCATGTCAAAACCTATTCAAGTAAAAATATCTAAACTGTCTATCAAAATAATTGGATATAGCTGTCAGATATCAAAACCTTACTTGGGCTCAAAGGCCACAGTGTAGGTCAAAGTTATAAAGATGTAAAGGTAGATTATTGGACCTCATTTATATGTCCTATATTAACAAAGATAAACAAATGACTTTAAGATCCACCTGTTATTTATGAATCCCTACCTGCTTGAAAGTCCACCCTTTTTCCAAGGTTTTGAAAATTGGTCACAATGATGTACAACCAATTTTAAGATGGGTTCCTTTCAACTGTTCCTTGTTTTTTTTTGTGTTTGATCAAAGGTTTAATCAGCTGATATGATAATGATGTCTGCTGTTACTGTTTCATTATCAGTAAAGGTGATTTTTTACAACTTTAGGGGATTCCCGTCGAGGCCCTTTTGGGATATTCAACATGCTAAAATGAAATAAAAAAATAGAATTTAAAAAATACACTTATATTTGTCATGACTGTGATGTTTTCTTTTTAAATTGAGGCTCATCTGCTACTTTCAAAGTACATTTTTGACCAGAAAAAAAGGCTGAGTGTAGTTTTAGTTGTATAGGGATAAAAAAAAGGAAGCAGACAGCCAGTCTTGCCCCATATTTGATGCCAAAAAATCCATTGACCAACAAATCAATTTGGAATGGAGTAACAATGACTTCATACTTTAGTTTTTTTAGTACATTTCCTACCAACTATGACAGCAAGATTTTCAAGATTTTTAATCTGTTTCCTTTTTACCTTAATTCAATGCAGAATGCAAAACATAAATTTCCCATCAATAGGTATTTGGTGCTGTGTGCAGATCTTGTTTTGGAAAACAGAGAAAACCTTGGTTCATACATATGTATATAGTCTACTTGGATAAAGGTGTTGCAGTGTGAAGGTTTCTTTCCCTTTTTTGCAGCCTGAAAGCAAATGACAATAAGCTAAAAGCAAAGCTATTGTTCTCATGTTAGAATAAGTCATGGCCTATTTGTGTGTTAGATTCTTTGAATATCAGCTTAATCAGGCAAAGATGTTCAATATATCATACCTTAGATGTTCTACTTATAGTATAATCATAGTTACATGGGATGATTCTTAACAGGTGAGATAAAGCAGTTTAATTGTTCAGGTGATTTATTAGTGATCAGACAGGAAAAAGTATCATAGATTATGGAGAAGATCTAACACAAAGTTAAAAATGTATTCCAATGTTATCTGCACTCTAATACATGATTACTGTATTATTCAGTAGTTATTTGATTTACAGAATAGTCACCATACCTCTCTATTAGGGACTGCATAATCTTGTATTGGTCTTATCAGAGAGGTGGTCTTTTTAGTACTAAAGTGAGATTTTAAACATATAGAATATATGATTCTATTCCTAATACTAGTATATGCCTATGGTAATGGTCTTACGGTCTGTTTACACTAGCAATTTGTTAGTGCAATTTGGTGTCAATTTTGCAGAGATTTTTAAAAGTCCAATTCATAGTCATTTAGGTTATTTCTTTGTCTATGAAGTGAATGCATTTGCACAATGGACAAACTCCCAAAACAGCAAAGGTCATCCATGCAAACCTTGATTTAAAATGTGTTGATGGACTACAACAAGAAATTGAGAACAACAAACTTTAAAATTGGAAATGTGTATAACACTGTTGCCTTTAAAAGTGCTTACAGATACAGGCTAGCAAACCAGGCCTAAAGATGGAAGGTGATTCTCTTAGTGTCAGAGATAGTCACTAGGTGGGGTATATACTATAAACAAACCTGACATAAAAACTTTTTCTTGCAATCAAGATTTTATTTTCAAAAAGTAAAAAAACCTTCGATATTTCTTTATAGTCATAAATGATCAAGATTTGTGGAATCAATTTCACATTTAGACCTTAAAAAAACACAAAGTACAAACTAAATCACAAATTTAATCCAAGTTTTAATAATTTTAATCCAAAAAATCTACTATCAGTATCACAGTCAGCTTTTTTTTTTAGAAATAAAAAATCAATTTTAAAAGCA
>JAVSBT010247863.1:0-12728 GCA_033118115.1 Pharyngocirrus eroticus | reverse complement strand
CCGAAAAAAATAAGCCTGAGAAGCCAGGGTCTAATACATGACCTAGAAATGATTAGTGACCCTGGCTCGCGAGGATGGCTTTACTGAGGTCTAGGTTTTTACAGCCTTTTGGCATTGTCTTGTGTTGCTTTATAATAAGATATTGATAAGATAGACTTGGAAGGAAATAATACAATTACTGCAAAAAGAAAGCTTTTTTTGGAGATAATTGGGAAACTAATAGATGGTAGCTGACAAATTAATCCATTTTGATCAGACTATGTGTTGTATTAAGTATTTTAAAGCATGGTTGGAGACCAAGTGGAAGTAGTCTAGTATGTCTCACATTCAGAGTGTGGAAACTTTTAAAATCAAACAGAAATCATCTTCACTATTTATGTCACCTTACTATTTCTTCTCTGACATTTTAACTTTTTGTTGTTTATAATGTTTACCTGTGCTTGTTAACTTTTAACTTATTAAAACGCAGACTATATAATGCATTTACACCTGTTATATAGTTTAGCTATCTGTATGATACCCGAACCTTCCACCCCCCATGTTTTCATTGTTCTGGGCATTGGACTCTATCCATGTGCATTCAATGTCAGGCTAAAGCGCCATTTATTGCATGGTAAACCCTTATCAAATGATGAATCAAGACCGATCCCAATAAGACAAAAAGGGTAAAAAAAATGTAACCATCAAATTGCTGACAGTATCCCTTTAAATAAAAATTTTAGATTATAAATTATAGATAAGTTAAAAAAAATGTAGTCTTGTGAAAAAGTTTAAATGTATATTACAATAGGTACTAGTGTGTATGATATAAAAGGAACCCTCAGGAATTCCTAAATATTGCAAAGTTACTTTATCAAATACAATCTTCAGCAATTCCAATACTGCCTTTCATATTTATGGTTTTATTCATTATTCAAAAATGAATTTTGGAACAATAGTTAGGCTTGATAATGTCTAGACAAGGCATACTGGGCATTGTATTAAAAAAATAGAATATTTTAAACATCTGATTAATGATATCCCTTTAGAGTAAACCAATAAATGGATGCTTTTAAATGTAGTTCTATGTATTTGCTACAATACCATGTGTCTTTTCAATCCTATTCCCAGATTTGTACTCCATGATACCACTTAGTTTGATATCCAGTGGGAGAGTGATAACAACTCAAAGTATCATCCTATTTTCAATCATTTTGACTTTTCTGCTATCTAGTTTAGAAGATACAGTGCCTTGAACTCATTTCTCGACAAAAGGCCATTCCAAATTGATTAGTCGGTGGATAGATACGACCAACTGAAATATTTTCAAGCTCGAATTTTATTTATTTATTTCTGTCTTGAAATGACGTTGTGATGAAATAAAATTAATGAATGCAACCAACTGGTCAAATTTTTGCACAAAAAAAATCAATACACCAACTAATAAATTTGAAATGGCTAAGGCTATCCCTAATATTTTTATCTCGGTCCAATTTATTCATCTATCTTCTTTTCTGATCTGATGATTTAAATTTCCAGAAGACCAAACGTTGTTTAACTCTCCAAAGTGTATCCAAAGTTGACAGTTACTAAATCAAAAAAAAATTGAGCATATCCAGAATACTCCCTCTGGGCATATTACCATTGACTATAAGCTATAGCTCATATATCTTTACAAAAATCACATTTTTGAGACATCATTATAAGCCTTTATTTCTCCCTCTCTATCTCTCTCTCTCTGTTCCCCACCATGGACATGGTATTGCATTAATCAACAAAACAGATATTCAGTTGATTTAGAGTGGGAGAAAACTGAGAGATTTGTTAAGAATTGAAAAACTGCTAAATACAGTCATGGAAAAAACTAATGCATACACCCTAAAAAGATGGTGGATCAAACCCTTTGCAACATCTTTGCTTTAATTAAAGGGCTTGAACCAAATGTGAGGAATTTGTATTTGTAGGATATAATTGGCAAAAAAGGCTTTTGAAACCTTAATATTGGTATTTTTCTCATATTAATACCGAAATTGGACAGTCTTAAATGTATACTTATCAATTTTTCCAACTTTGAAGTTTGAACTTTTTCAAGAGTAGAGTTTTTCAAAAAAAACAAAAAAAACCTGCTTTTGCAATATTCTTCCCTAAAATGATCCAAATCTTTAAAAGAAAGTCCCAAGAGTGTCACATTGTGATGAAAGTAATCCAATTGAATAGAAAACAAAATCTCAGCATGAAGTTATTAAATTAAAATCAATTTATCTTTTACCATAAAACCATAAGACAACTGTGAACATTGTAGGATTTTGCCCCCAATCCCCAAATTGTGATATGACTAAGTGAAAATATATATTTGTTTTACTTTCAAATCTACTATTAATCATTATTTTATATACATACTGTGCATAAGGAAAGTTTTACTTTCAAATCTACTATTATATTTGTAGCATTTATTTCAATAGAAAAAATAACATGGAAAAGGCTTGGGAAGTAGTCCATCATACCAGTATGACATTTTGACATTAAGAAGTAAAAAAGCCACTCCAAATAAGTTCATTTTTGAATTTATTTGCAAAGTTTCATTGTTATCTTCAGGCAATTGAGTTATTCTCTCTTCACATCACACAAAATAGAATCCTTTTTCTTATAAAAGCGGTAATATGTTTAGTTTGAAATATGACCCGATTCAATATTCTGTACAAACAATTGTGTCTTTCCTATAATAAGGCCTTAGCTGTTTTGTATGGGAATCACAACAAGGAAAGCTAGTTAATTTTGATTTAATTTTCTCATGTGTTCCCTTTTATTTCCAGATAGCAGCAGAGAGACATCTGATGAAGTTTTACTTTTGTGTGTTTGTTGAACATTTGGAAAGGTTATATTCTTGACAATGGAGATATTTATGACTTGTGGGATCTTTAAGCAACATGTCCTCTTATTTCTTTGCTTTATTGGGGCATTGGTTGCTAAAGGTGAGTAGATTAAATTGCCAAATGTAACGGAATGAAGCTAATTTAGCATAAACAAACAAATGATAAGAAACAATCAAAAGGAACCCATAATACCAAGGGGTAAAGAGCTGCAAAAAGATTTATGTGAAATACAATCAAATCATGAACTCCATTTATTGAGTTATGTATGAGGAGGAAAGCTCCTGCTTCTTTGCAAATCTGAAGGAGTAAATAGCGAACTTATTGCAATCACATATTTTGTAGTCCTGGGAATATGTATATACTGTATATCTTTTTAAAGTCAAAAATACATCTAACATTAAATGATCATACCAAACTGGAGTGTATTGGATTATTCTAGGTTACTATTTGGAAATCTTTTTTTCCCCCAGGATTAATTGATCTTATCATTATGTGTTTCTTTGAGCGATTCTACATATCATATTGCATTTTTAACTAGCTTTCATATCATATTGCATTACATCCATTTATGGAAGTATACTGTATGCAGCTTTCTATAAAAATTCAATGTCTTCTTTAAGAACACTTTATTTTTGGATTTCCCTTTAAAATTCAACTCCCATTACAGAATAGCTCTTCATCCACTGCATTGAGTCCATACAAAAGCTTGACTATATTGAATTTTTCCTTCATTGAAAAAAATGTTTTGTAGCTGAAGGAGTAATACATTGTGCAAAATGTGATAGTCAAGATAATCCGTCTTGTGAAAAGCTTGCTCCCCCTCCAAAACGCTGCTACTCAGGGGCATCAAATGTCAAACAATACTGTATGACTGTCAAACATTATTCTTCTGATGGTAAGAAATCTTCAAAACATTTTTTATTTTTGTAGAGAATTCTTTGTTAAAAAAAAGTATTGATTTGAACAAACTTGACTGTGACAAACATTGAGGTATATTTGTGAAGATTTTCATTGTGGTAATTTTTGCAGGGACTTGTGTTGGTAAAAATATCAAATAAGAAGAAGTCAGATGAGAAGAAGAAAGTCATTGTATTGTACAAAAAGTTAAAAATATGTGAAATGAATAACGAATAGAATTACCAGAAAGCAACAAATTTAAGACACCAAAGCCTGAAATGAATAAAGAAGACATTAAATAAAACAGAAACAAACCTTTTAAAAAATGCTAATGAGGTCTTTATGGTGATCACATGATCAAGTTTGTTTGGCTTATGTTGATCTGCATTTAGCCAGCAAGGTGTAATTACCTCTTTGAGATCTGTCATAAAATAGTTGAAATACTGATCTCTTTGAAAACGGGAACATTTTAGAGAAGGTAAATCACCTTATTTTCTTTAATGACTTTCTTCTTAGCAAAAGGAATACTGTTTCTGTGAAATTCTAGCAAGAACCTGAGTCTTAACACCTCTGTATCCATTAATACTCCCCAGACCATTAAAAAGATAATACCCTAGTCCTGACGATTCTTAATCTTCTCCTTCAGGTTTTGCATGATAATGGGCAGGCTCCAGCTTCAGCAAGCAAATGTCTAATAAGAACCCTTGAGAAATCTCTTTGTCTATTGATCAATTCTGAAGTTGAATTCAAGATAAGAATAAATGAACTACCAATTCAAAAATGAGCTCCTATATACCTTTAATCCTTTGAAGCTAAGAGAAATTGCCCCTGTCTACAAAATTGCATTTCAAAATTACTCAGATCTCTTATAGTGTAAAAAATCCCTAAGATAAATGCCATTCCAGTTATATGGCCTATATTCATAGGATGGTCTGAACTTTGAAGTGTTCTTACTCTCTAGTAATAGAGTGGTCTCCTTCCTAATGTCCAACAATATCTAAATAATAATGTAGTCTTATCAACAAGTTCAATTCTTTATTGTATTGAAACAGGTCTGATCTACCAGGTTATCAAAAGTTTTTTAACCCTTTTCAATTCAACAGAGATCTAACCCTGTTTAATACGACAAATATATTACCTTTTTTGTTTATGAGAAGTTTTTCTAACAAAGGCTACAACTAGGTACTCTTTTCCTTAGAAGATGTTGAAAGAAAGAAAAGTTGTTGTTTTTTCTCAATTTTTGAATTCTTTTTTAAATCCATGATTTATCTTAGCGCCTGCTGTGATGTTATTATCTGTTTCTTTTTTAGGATCATTACTTCGATTCGTTAGAGACTGTACAACATCCAATGTTGGCGAGAGGTGTACAGAAAATACAGACCCAAGTAGTAGTTCCTCGACAGGAGACAATCAACTCACCCCTATAAAGGTGTGCTACAGTACATGTGACACTGACGGGTGTAATGCAGCCAATAGCCTTGTCAAGATATCCATCTCTTTTCTAGCTGCTGCTAGTTTTGTGTCTATAATGTTGAAATCTTTGTAGTTCATAATTTATCTCTTAGCGCTCATAATAGGCGAATCCAGGAATATGCTGAAGGGTGTCGAAGCTCTTCCACACAACCATTTCCCTCATTACGTCGAAATGACAAAGCACAACTATAGGGTTATGGTTAGAGAAAGGGCAACCTAACCCTTACCTTAAACCCATTGAACTTCCAACGTGTTTGTGTTTCGACTCATACGAGGGTGAATTCTTATGTGAAAGAGGTTCGACCACTGAAGAGAGGGGCACCAATTTGGACCAATACTAAGGGACGGGTGTACATTTCTTACCTTTATCACATATAGAACTGTATAGACATTTTTGATAACCCGACATTAATTTCATTGAACATGTTAAGACCTTTATGCACAGCTTCATCATCGTGATAAACTTTAAAAATCATGACACTACAAAGCGAATAATACTACCAGACTGAATATAGAATACAACAGGAGGAGCACGTGCCCCCTGTTTCTCCCCATGGATGCGCCTATTGAATGTATCAATGCATGTATTCATTTAAAATCAAGGTTTATTCATTTTCCAAAATAAAATAATTCATAGCTAGCAAGTTTTTCCCTTAATAACCACGATGCAACTACCAATTGATGCCATATCCTCCTATAACGAGAGAGGGTGCTATATTTCAGTAACAAGATCCTTGAAAGGCTATAGTAAAAGATAATTGAAAGATGAAATGAATTGAAAGCATTACTTTGCTTAGTGAGAATGTTGTAAGTGCCAGAATAGTCTCTGAATAAATAGGTCAGAAGTTCTTAGAGCAACCAAAAGATGCCATATTTGTTAGATGAGCAACATCTGATTATGGGTTGAATTTGTCATATCTTGACAATCATCCATACTATCACAGAGCACTTCAAGTAAAATTGCCAAACGCAAATCTAATGAGAAAAGATTCGTCATGTGATAAAAAGAAAATGAAGTAATATCAGACTCAAAAGGATGAAGGGTGTCACTGTATTTGTTGACTTTTCTCCTTCATAATGTTTTGTGTGTTGTTTTTAATCATGGTTGGAGGCTATAGAGAAAATCAGTGTCAATAGATTTAAAGAATCGCTACGCATGTTCAAGGAAAATAGTTTGGTGTTTTGGACCATTCATGTTACAAAACGTAGGGGAGAGCGGGGTTAAATGTCACAAGGGTAAATTTTTACAACGCCATTATTTCTAGTTTAAGATATTAGGCAGAGATTTTTTTTTTAAATTAATGTATGAATATGAAAGATGATTATATGTTTCTATTTGTGACTGAAAATACTAGGTATCTCTTGATTGGAAAGAAGTTTTTATAGGTTGTTTGACTTTTGTGACTTTTAACCCTGCTCTCCCCTACACCTACATACGTATAGAGGCTAAACAAAAAAACAAAAAAATGTCCCTTATAATTATGAAAAACTTTTGTATAAGAGGGCTCAGGGGGTCTTTGACCTACTTTACTTTAACATTATTGTTATCGTCTACGTTGACCTTTCTTAGTTACAAGTTATCTTTCCTGCATTACCAAAAGAAGCAAAAGTGATTCTATGATTAAATGATTCAGAGATTGAATGGGTTAAGTGTTTTTTGTATCATTTGATATCAATAACTCTACTATACTGCTTTGGGAAGAGTGTTTTTAGCTACTTAGTATATAGTACTTCAATTGAGTTTTTAAATTGTCACTCCATCTAGTGGGTGGCAATAAGTAGTTACACTGTCGATGCATGAGTATACTGTATATCGTATAGAATCAAAGTGGATTGATTCTTTTTTTATGCATTAATATCTTATAGAAAGTATAATGTGTATGGATTAAAATTGCAAACAGATTCATAAAACTCATTATCAGAAAGAAGAAACAATAACAGGAACTAAATATCATGAGTATCATACAGTGAGGAATAGAAAATATCTAATGAGAAATGTACATGTATACCCTTCTAGTGAATTCTGTTTAATAAATAAATACTTGTAAGTCAACATGTATCTAAATGCATATATCCAGACAAATAATGCTGCAAACAACGGCAACAAATGAGTTTTCATTTACTGCAGTATCACCAAGTAAATAGATGACAAAATGTTATTACTTGAACACACACTTGGTGTCATAAAATGTTTGACTTTGAGACTGAGAGTGAGTGAGGGGCAAGGTGTCTTAGGTTTCAGACTTTTCTATTATTTGGTTCTTGAGATTTGTTATTTAAAATATCTGGGATTTGGGGGAATTTGCATTTGAATTTCTTGGGATGTGGAATTTTATAATTTTTCATGATCATGGCTTATTCTCTTAGACTTTGGTTTTTCATTTTCTGGAATCTAGGAACACAACTTCAAAACCCTCTTCTTTTGTTTGTCTTATTCGTAATTTACATTAATAAATGTAACATATTTAAGCTACATGTACAACTTGTCAAACACAGTTCACTTATATAGTGAAATTAGGCAAACTTATGTCAAAAGTATATACACGCACTTCTATACAATAATATGTTATAACAATAATATGTCAAAACAAATTGAATGTTACTTGTATTTGAAAATCAGTGTAAACAATTTACAAAATGGAACATCTTTTGATAAGCTGCTGGTTGCTTTTACATTTCACTGTTCATTAAATAATCCATTAAACAACTACTAGTAAACATGATTAAACGTTCTGTATGTTTCTTTTATTTGTGTTTTTTAGGGTTTATCAATGACAAAATCACACAACTTGTATGATTGTATCTATTTGAGCCATATACGATGACATCATTTGTGGTTATAAAACAATGATAATTATAATAGTCCAATAACTCCTATCTTTTGATGAGGTACTACGGTACAAAAGGATCTTTATTGCATAGTATTACACCACACGCAGCCAATGATCTTACTGACTATACAATTGTAATACACCACTATTTATAACACACACACCCTCATTCAAGCTCTTTCATCTTCTAGTCTCAACACAGTTCAGTGCTGCCATCTAGGAGTATATGTAATTACAACTCTGTTACAGTTAGACACACCTTTTCATATCAGCTGGATTGAAATAACTTATTTTATTTTATTTATGTTTTATTACTGAGCTTTATTGACAACTCTTTCAGGGGGTTGTCAAATGGATACTGAAACATGTATTTATACATGGATACCTCTCTTAATCAGTATCCTATATGCCAATACCCCTTTTTGTTTATATTTTTTCTGGCCGAACTCACACATTTATATATTTCCCATCCTCCCTGAGGAGTGTACAGCGCAACCTTAACAGTGCAGCTATAGCCATTCTACATTATGAGCATTTTATGTTCTGTATCAGTACCCATTTTACACCTGGGTGAAGTGGGGATGATTGGATAAAGTGTCTTTCCCAAGGCCACACCAAGGTGCTTGGTCGTGGTTGAACCGGCGACCCTCTGATTCATGACATTTGCTTTTCTTTAATGCCTTTAAAGTCAGCGTGTTAGTACACTGAGCTACATTGTCCCTTTATCTATTTGGCTTGAATTTACTTCCAAACACACTGTAATTATTGAGAAGAAATTATTCAAATCGATTTGAAAAGGTGTGTCTAACCACAGCCATTGACAAAATGACCAAGCCAAATAAAGCCAGCATTCACTTTATCATGACTATGTGCATGGTTGTTTTTTTAACACTACAAGAATGGCACATCTTATTTCACCTAACTTTAGCCCCTTTCGTTGAAATGAATTTATTTACCACAGTGTCATAATATCTGTAAAAAAAGTTTTCTTTTGAAGAATCACGTCCAGTATACAAAAGTGTCTGTTAGATTTGTTTAAAGTATTCCTATATGCAATTTATATATCATTTAGTGGGTGACATTTTTCACCATTTTCTTGTTACGATTTGTTAAAGGAAAGCTACAATTATGCAATTTATAAAATTTGAGTTGGTTACATTTTTTACTCTTCTTGTCTTATGCCGATCTATCTCGATCAATCATTTGATTCGAGGTCATCCATCTTGAATAGGCATCTTAGTTACTCTAGCCTTTTGTTGAATGTAATACATGTGCATACTTTAATGTTAGTCTGACAGCTGAGTGCCAAAAAGTACACAAGAAAGTGAAATGATGTGCAAAAACGATGAGGACGCAGGCTCACCAAGTGCAAACGATGTGTTTTGGTGTAAGATTCAAATAAAAAACTTGAATCATTAAGCGTGATTGTGGGCATTTTTCACCAAACGTATTTTCCCTTGTCGAAGCGACGATTTTCGTTAAAAAACAACGTGTACCACCATGGCTGGGCGCGAGTATTTTGTAAAATAAAATTGCGACTTTAGTGATATCAGGTCAGACATTATTTTTTTCACCTCCCGTTCCTGTGTAGGGACGCGACTTCAGTATTGATCTATGTTGTATTCTCGTTTTGATTTCTACGAATTTGGACTTTAGTGACAAAGTTAAAAGATTACGGTTGTCATGTTCTCATGCAACCACACGTGACCTATCATGGCGAAACACATTGTTTTTTACCGAAAATCGTCGCTTCGACCTGGAAAAATACGTTTTGTGAAAAATGCCTACCATCATGCTTAATGATTCATGTGTAATATTTGATTCTTATATCAAAACACATCATTTGCACTGGGTGAGCCTGCTTCCAAATCGTTTTTGCAAATCAAAGTCACAATTTTCGGGCTCAGCTGTCAGACTATGCATGTGTGCTTCGAAGTGTTATAAGATTAATAAATGATTAATAATTAAACGTTTTAAAAAACTATACTATTCAACATAATTTTATTGAGCCTTCTCTCAAATAAATAATTTCAGGAAAAACAATACTTTCCTGAATTAAGGGCCAAATTTAGATAATCTGGACAATAATTAGACGTATATACAATGTACATTTGATCTGCGATGGAACCATCACATCAGAAACATTACAACATAGGCTACCAGAACATTTGGCTTTCTGAGGAGAAACCAGCAGAAACCTCCTATATTTTTAATTATAGGTGGGCGGAGATTCATTATAGAAGGGCGGAGCGCCCGTCTCTTTAAATGCTAGGGAGATGCCTGAACCTACTGTTAAATTTTGGCACTAAGAGTCACATAACCTTCATTCACTTGACAAAATGTGCTCTCAAAACCTCAATTTTGAATGGAATTTTGTTCTGTAAACTTAAATTTTATATTTACATGGCAACCGACTGGAGCCTGTCATCATGGGCGACGAAATCTGAAGACGCCTTGGTCCAAATAGCTAGTCGGTCACTAGGTCATTATAATCAAGGATGCACGAGCTTAAAATGTGCTCTCTTTGTTCGCGTACTTATTACGTTATCAGGTGCTCATCTATTTGGATAGTTTACTATCATGTGCATTAATTTTACATTAACACCATAATAAAGAGGTACATGAAGGTGTGAAAGGAATACAACTTGATTCGAATCAAGGTTAACCTGAATTGCTTTTTTCCTTTACTGACTGATTTTACCATTATAAAAGAAGCCTTAGAGGTAAGAACTTACCATGGGCTGCTTTGTCTCAAGGCTCTATAACCTATCAACATTTTGCTGAAGGCTATATCATTGTAATACTATATATGCTGATGGATTCTAATGCAATTATTTCACGACATGAATTCGCCAACTTCCCGAACCTTAATATCCCGCAAGCATTCTTTTCCAGGAACCGATATTTTGAGAGCTGTATAGCCCGTGTGTGTCACACTGTTGTTATAGTATATAAATATAGTCTTTGTATGGTCATACCACTGGTCAAACTCTTCTTCCCATCACTTTTATAGCACCAAATAAGTTATATTAGTTTTCATGCTATCAGATATTGAGTTTGGATCGGTTTACGAATGAATAACTAAACGTACGTATACGGTATAGTTGGCAATTATCTCGTTTGTTTATACCTTTTTTTCGTGTTTTTACGTTTGATGAAATGGTTTCTATATAGTGAATTCCATGTTTTGATATAGATGACAACGATAGCAAATGCATCGGCGATTTTTACCATTGTGGTGATAGACCTTGCCTTTCTAATGATTGGGATTTATATTGGACATTCATATGCTAGGAAATTGAAATGTATGTCTGTGGATGACGCAATGCTGTTTGGGCGTGATATGAGCCTCCACGTTGGATTCATCACCTTGACAGGTATGGTTGAAAATACAAAAGTATCGATCACATCGAATGTGAAAGGGTGTAGAATTACTGTAATTGTTTCCCTAACCCTCCCTGCCTGTACTATATATATTTGGTGTCGCTTGTGGCAGAATAGAATACACTATATTAGGCCTCGTTCACCATGGTAGAGCAATTAACAAATTGAACATAATCAATTATTGTCTAGTAAACCTGTTGCCAAAAGACCAGTACACACTAAGAGAAAAAGAGCTAAGTTAATAAAACCTCACATTTTTGTTTTGACAAGCCTAACTAGTCGAAAGTCAAAATAAATTTGATAAAAGTCAACAGGGCAAATTTAAGTTCCAAAGTTCCGTTCTGTAGAAATAACATTTCATTTCTAAATGTGAAACCAAATCAGTTAATGTTGAAACAAATGTTTGCTTAATCCCAGGAAAGCTATATAGGAAGGTAATCAAAACCTTTTTATTCATTCAGCTACCTGGGTCGGTGGTGGCTATATTAGTGGTGCAGCAGAGCTGGCCTACACAAGAGGTGTTTTGTGGTGCCAAGCTCCCTTGGGTTATGCAGCTAGTTTGTTCTTTGGTAAGATCAATTATGTATATACTTAAATTGCTACACAGTTATGAAAAAGTCAGTTACATTGTCAAGATAGGTGATATATTCCATAAGATGAAAACATATGTCGATTAAAAGGTTTAATTAATGCAATTAAAAAAAAACCTTTCCTGTGAGTTTTAATGTAAACTCGAACCTGATCTTTGTAAACTTATATTCAATTAGAAATAAAGGATAAACACTCATTTATTCAAAATTGTATTAATCATCAAAATTACTAAATGTCTTCACTTACAGGTGGCTGTTTCTTTGTGGTTCCTATGCGTGAAGCTTCTTATGTCACCGTTCTGGATCCGTTTCAAGATGCTTATGGAAACAAAATAGGCTCGCTGCTTATCCTCCCACTCATTTTTGGTGAAGTCTGCTGGTCTGCATCCATTTTATCCGCTTTAGGTAAGATACACAGTGAGAAGGTTGGCAAATTAGTAGCCATGTTTTAATGCCATAGCCTTTACGTTTATTCTATGGTATTCTATGGCTATTCAATGCTTAGTGAGTTCAAATATTTACTACTCACAATTTGCTTTGCTTCAGCTACATTTTCTTGATGAAATATTCAAAAAACATTCAATAAATTTCAAATTAGTTAAAGAAGTACTTCCAACTAATACTCAACTAATTAAATCACTGAATAAACAGCATTTTCCAACTGAGAAGCATATAATGAAGCTATACTGTTGATGAAAAAA
>JAVSBT010247752.1:591-12730 GCA_033118115.1 Pharyngocirrus eroticus | reverse complement strand
AACAAAAAATGGCTGCAAAGTGGAAAGCGATGACGTTTCTTCCTTGAACTGATTTTGTTAATGTGTTGCTTTTAGATATAGTGTCATCACAGCTAGATTTAGGAGGAGATTGATACATGAAAAGTCAACATGGATGGCAAAAGTGAGTCCGCATCTAACACAGCAATAGAGAAAAAAGTTCAAAGAAGAATCTTTAAAATCATCGTAATTGGAGACTCAAACGTTGGAAAAACCTGTTTGACATTTCGGTTTTGTGGTGGCAGATTCCCTGATAAAACAGAGGCCACTATTGGTGTGGACTTCAGAGAAAAGACAGTGACTGTGGAAAATGAACTGATAAAGGTTTGTATACATACTGGCATTATATACTGACATGTCACAGCAACCATATATTTCATATATTTCTTGGCGAAGTAAGACTTGGACTTGATTACATTTTAGATGTTGAAACCAAAGCAATTACTAATACCATAGTATTAGTAACAGTGATTTAGTAAAGGATTGATTGGTAATGTAACTTTATAATAAATGGTATGCTTCATAAAGTTTCAAGTCACAACCAGTAACAGTTCAATATTGCTATTTTAAAAGCCATTTTGAATGGTCACTTGCAAGGTCTGACTGTGAACATTGTAAACTATTTATAAGCCCATTATAATAGTGGAAGGTTTCACTTTCTGGTCCTCACTTATAACTTATAAGTGCTGTAGAGTTGGACATCTGTTTTGTATAAAAAGACAAAGCTAATATTATTATATTGTTCATAGAGGTAAGATAATAAGATGTTGAAGATATTATCCTGGATATTAATTATTATTTTATTCTCATGTGATATTAACTTTTTTGGGAGTCTTACAAATACTTTTCATCCTTTTTTCTAGCTTCAACTTTGGGATACTGCAGGTCAGGAAAGATTTAGGAAAAGTATGGTGCAGCATTACTATAGAAATGTTCATGCAGTGGTATTTGTTTATGATGTGACAAAGACAGCCTCATTTGAAAGTATGCCTCAATGGGTGGATGAATGTAATAAACATAATCTTACGAGAGAAATTCCAAGAATTTTGGTTGGAAACAAATGTGACCAAAAAGAAAAGGTGGTTGTTAGCACCAATTTGGCACAAAAATTTGCAGATAGTCATCACATGCCTTTGTTCGAAACATCTGCAAAAGATGACACTGAGGCTGATCATGTTGAAGCAATATTTATGACTTTAGCGCACAAGTTGAAAAATTGCAAACCTATGATGTCAATGTTGTATACTGGTTATGGAGAAGGATCAAATGTAAACATTGGAGGAAAAGATCACGCAAAGCAGGATAAAGGAGAACAAGATACATGTTTTTGTTGATTAAAAGTTGATTTAGGATCAAAGTTACTGTAATATTACACATAATCAACTTTACGTAAAACCTTTCATCAATGGTGTCTATGATAAATCCAAAAATTGTTGCCTTCCTGTAAACTTGGAGAATATACTGCCTTGCACTGAATTATTGCAATTCTCAATGAGTAAACACAAAAATCACAAGACTTGACAAGTACAATATATATTTATTTTCTTTCATTTTTCCTTTCCATGTTGCAAAAATTCATCACTTTAAATTATCTAAATAATGAATGGCATTAATTATCAAAATGGAGTGGCATCTTGCAGCTTAACCCAGAGTGTATTGGTTTGTATTATCTCCTTGTTGACAGGGATATGGTTCTTTTTTATGCTAATCATGTAACTAATCAACCAATATAATTATAGTCTTGGGATATCTTAAATGTTGTTCATATTTTGTATTCCATTGTTTGATAAGAAAAATTTGAGATACTTGGTAATTAACACTGATGGTGTATTTAACTCTACACAGATTATATAGTTGTTATGTTTATTGAGGCAAAGAATCATGTTGAAATCTAATGTTTATTCTTGTAATACAAGAGTGTTTTAGGACTAAGCAAACCAATAACTGCCACAAATTTTTCTTTAAAAAAAACTCTTTGGTTTTGATTCTGAATTGTATGCTTGCTGTATTATTCAAAAGAAAGATTTCTAAATGTAAAATATAGTGTAACATTTCACATAGAATATTGAATAAAGCCATAATCCAGAAACTAACAACACTAATCCAAAAGAGAAAAATATTGTCAAAGTTCTTGGTATGGTCTTCCATTACATGTATTGAATATCACTAGTCATTGAAAAGATATTTGCTTGGTTGCAAGTCGTATTTCCCATGCATATCTGGTGCCAAATGGTGTGATACTGTCATGTTTGTATATCAAAATTTGTTGACTGTTTGAAATTTTAATAAAATAAAGATTAATTTATTTTATATTATGTTTATGGTATTGTTACATGGGGGGTCTTTGGTAGGGGTACACATATAGCATTCCATATGCCTTGGTCTATTACACTGACTCTGATTTTTAGTGTCTCATTTTATGCTAGTAATGTCTTTTCAAGTTGTCTCTAGTATTTAGACAGGTATTTAAGAGGGGGGGTGGTGGGTGGATGCATTAGAGTAGGAAGTATGCTTTTCCCAGTTCAGGAGAAAGTAAAATGGAATACAGTAGGTTTCATGTAGACAGAGACAGTCAAGTTTGAAAGTAAAACTGTAAAAGGAGATAATTGTGGGGTTGTAGACAGTAGGTTTATATGTGAAAAAAATAAAATTGTCTATTTATCTCAGAATGGTGTAAATTCATTTTAATAAATCTATTAAAGTGTATTTAAGAATGTGATTGTATATAATGAAAGTTTATACATATGTAATAATTCGAATAAACAAGGGATTGTCATGCTAAACAAATTCTTGGAAATAATTTTTCATGTGAAATATTTTATGACCAAATACTTATCACTTGGCATATATATGTACTATAGCATACATAATACAATATTCTTTATTGATAGATAATATTCTGGTACATCAATTATATTGACATCAATGGCAAAGCAGTCCAGGCCAATTTATCATAGTATAGGAATAAATCCATTGCCTTTTTTCTAGCTGCTGTTTGAAATGTAAGACATGTGATTTAAATTATAACACCGACCCCTGTGAATCAATGATTTGGAAATCTTAAACCGTCCTTGATAATTGATATCTAGAATATGGTAGATCAAGAATAAATTTTCTCAAAAAATCAAAAAACAAATGACCACTTTTTATATTCTTCCTGTTCCATTTGTCTGGTAACAGTGTACCAAAAAGTAGGCTAAAAATGAATTGATCATACAACATTTTCACACCAACCAAACAACGTGTTTTGTGGAAGAGTCAAATATTAGACTAGAATCATGGAGCCAAAATGGATTTTTTTATTTTAAAAAACATCCTTTTTCCTGGTGGAAGCAACCGTTTCGGTTAAAAACAATGTGTTCCACCATTGGAGGTAGCATGCAAACATAGCAAAACCAATCTTTAAACCTTTCCAGTCAAGTCCAAATTCGTAGGAGACTATTTTTGTTGTTGAAAATGTCCACTTTCCGCTTTATGATTCTAGTGTAACATTTGATTCTTAAACAAAAATTCATGGTTTGCACTGTGTGGGAAAACCTCCTCAGAGATTTGCAGATCAAAGTCACAATTTTGAGCTCAGCTGTTAGACTAACTGTTTTAAAGAGGAACCAAACTGTAAAGTAGCATTCTTAACCTATCAGACTTTTGGACAGGTAAGTGTATGGACACATTTGTGAAGGCTTTTTTGATTCTCAAAAAGTGGTTAGAAGATCTTGCACCACTTTTATATAATTATGTAGATCAGTCACAACAACTGAATGCTCTGTTCTCCAGAACACTCTTTGATAAGGTGTAAAAAGTGCACATTTACTCTATCACAATTAAATAAACGTAAACAAAATTAAACTAAATGGATAAACAGTAGCACCATTGAAATTAAAATTAAATTAAATCTAGAAAATTCAGGATTTTGCAAAAATATCTAAATACACCCAGGCCTTTGTGCCATCAAAATGATTTCAAAAATCTGAATAAATTTAGGACTTTGCAGCCCAAATAAATCAATACCATGGCACTCAAGCACCTATATCAAATACACAAAGTAGATACAAGTATATAAATAAAATATGGTAACAGAAATATTGGACAAAAATTAGACACATTTGAGATTCAAAGATTTTGCAACACATGACTATTATGTAGGAGATTAACACAAATGAATAATATTCAGATTTTACTGTGTTCAATGTAGTGAATAAAAAAAATGATAAAAGAAGAAAAGTGAAAAACTCCAAAAAAACCTCAGAATTAACATTGTGACCAGAAACCTTTCAGTTAACAAACACTTTTTTTTTGAGGTGGCTCATGAACATGAGCTAGCCCATGTCTACCGGTATACCTCTCATGTGTGTCTACCCACTGCCATATAATGATCATTGAACATGACTTAGCACAGATGACTATTGTATAGTAAATATAAAGGTCTTGAATTTTATCAATTCTAAAATACTGTCAATATTATTTACAAAGTATTCTGTAAATGGCACTACCTTGCAGCCTTTTGAGAAATAATATCAAAAGATTTCAAGCACAATACTAATAATAATACATTTCTTTCTATAAGTGTAAATTCTAGAAAAACTTTGCATCAAATGCAGTAATTGGCTTCATGTACATAATCATTCTTCCAAACAACTTGAATACCTGTTTGGGAATAGTTCATTTTTGTTTTTTAAATTGTTTACCTTAAAATTCTTGTGGTTTGTAAAGGTACTTGCCATAACTTGGAAACCACAGCTGGGCAAGCATTTTCACATAGTTTTACACGTTTATGTGTAAATTTGTATAAGATAAGATTATAATGATTAATAAACTAAAATGTTCATATTTTATTTCAAGGCAATTTAAATCTACAAATTATTTGTTGAAGTATAAATGTCAATTGTACCTTGGGTGTATTTTACCATCTTGATTTCTTTGTGACCTAAATACATATATGTTTACAAGTAACTAACCATAATTGTGACTGAAATCCAATACTATAATATTTGTATGGACTATACAAGTAAACAGTATACATGCAGCAAGTAAATATAATATGAAAAATGTTCATAATCTATCTATTAGGCACAAAGCTGAATATGACAACACAAAAAAATTCAGGCAAAAAAACAGGATGGAAAAAACTTAACATGATTTAAAAATCACATTGCACATCACATCTATGGCGTATAAATATTTACAATAAAATTTGTATACATTTGGAAAAAAATTCCTAAACAAAGATATGACTAAAACCAGCACTTAGTAAATGACTAAACAAACAAAAAAAGATAACAAAAGTACAGAATTTATAAGAAATCATCATAACATTTAGGTTTTGTGACCAAATTGTAATATAATATATAATATTGACCAATTCTACTAATGTCATCAAGTTGTCCCAAAGATTGTAGAATTGGGTCAGGTCATACAATTAGCATGATAAAATGGATCAGTTTATTCCATAACTTGAGCTACAGAGTTAGGTCATTCTACAACATGAGAAATTAGCTAAGTTTGGCATGGAACCCATGTTACTAAAGTCTGTAGATCCAATAGGTGAAAAACTTGGTCTCAAGTCGCTCTCTCTGGCTTGCTTTGTCAGTTCTTTTGCTATTTCAAGAAACAACTTATCCACATTTTCACATTCTTTAGCAGAGGTTTCCAAGAAGTTCATTTCATGGCGGCGGGAAAATTCTTCTCCAACTTCAGACGGGATTTCCCTCTGGGCAATTCTGTCACTTTTATTTCCTAACAGATAAACATGAAACAATATTTGACTTAAGCTTTATACTTTAACAAAATTATTTAATAACTGCCTCTTTAACAACTAACCTGCTAATGTCCACAGCAACAATTACTGGAGGACATGACCTTAGTTCAAATATCATAGGTGATTGAAAAGTACAACAGATAAATTGAAAGCTCTTAGAGTAAGGCTTTTGAATTTTTTTGACCAGTCAAAAGTTAAAGCTAGAAGAGACCTTTTGGTGGAATCATGTTAATCTTCAATTACATTCTTAACACTTTTTGGACCTATCACATTATATATTTCTGGCTTTGGGGGCTTTTTGTTAGCTACAGTCTAAGATGACTAAAATTCCACTGCACATGATTTTTAAAAAACCTCAAACAATATTCCAAAGGACAGGTAGTTTCAAATGAATGTGGAATCAACTCTTGTAAGTTTACAAAATAATATAAAAAAATATAAAGAATGTTGTCATTTAAAGTATATTCATAATTTCATTCCGTGTGTGCTTAGAATGTCATTATGTTTATCAAAAAAATTATAGTTTTGTGAAAGTGACTAACATCACTGCTGTTGTTTTCTCATCTTATTTTCTTAACTTATTGCTTATACAGGGAAAAGCATTGTTTTCTCATCAAAAAGATTATTTTTCTAATTTCTTGAAAGCTTTCCCTTTCTCTAAAATCAATATGCAATGTGCCTGCAAATAAGCCATGTTTTTTTTTTCTAAAATGTAAGCTAGAGTCAATAACACTTGTAGTAATCTGTGCAAAAGATAGAAAAAAAAGAGTAACACAACTTACCCACTAAATAGCTAAGCACATTATTACTTGCATACATCTCAATTTCATTCAGCCACTGAGGAAGACAGTCAAAAGTTGGTTGACAGCTGATATCATATACCAGGATCAGTGCATTGGCAGATCTGTAATAACTCTGTGTGATACTTCGAAACCTTTCTTGACCAGCAGTATCCCAAATTTGAAGCTACAAAAAATAAATTAATTCACATTTCTAAATCGTCACAAACGTTACACTCTACCAATATCCACCTAGTCGCATTTACCACCCCCACCCTCCTTTGAATGTCTCTGACACCTCCTAGCTCAACATATTATATTTCAACTCTTCTTTTTGTGAACCCATATATCCACTCACAATCAGTATAATTTCCCAACTGCATACAGTAAAAGCCCCAAACCCCCACATAAAGATTTCGCCCCACCTACATTAGATATAAGCCCCTTCAATAGTCCTTACCTTTACCCTGTCTCCATCAACGTCCACTGTTTTTATCATGAAATCTACCCCAATAGTTGCTCCTTGACCTGGAGGAAACAAACCCTGTAAAAGAGGAAATAAAAATTGTGTCTTATTTTGTCGGTTTGGCAACATTTTTTTCTTGGCCTATTTGAATCTTAGCCTGATGGAAAAGTACAACCGAATACATTTGATAGTGGCAGCAAGTTGGTTATTTCACAGTGATGAAAAGTTGGTTACATGTACAGTGTTCACTGTGTTGTAGAATTGATTAACCAATCCATCAGTAAAATTCAAAATGGATTACTTTGATCCCAAATGAATGCCTTATCATCCATGCTTTAAATGTATAGCCCTTTTGTAACATTCTTGGACATTTAAGTGTGTTAAGCATTTTCAAATAGAGACATACTTTTTCCATTAAGATAAACACACTAATCCTAGGCCTTGGTTTTGTTTTGATCTTTCTTTTGTATGACACTGTGCTTGAAAATGCCTAGCAATTTGACCTTGTTCATTTGACCTTGTTCTTTCACCCAGCTGTCTCCAGGACAGGCTTTAAGTACCTCATTCAGTCATTGAGAAATTCCCCAAAGAATGAGTTCAGTCTACATGGCGGCAGTGCCAAAAGCTTATGCTGATGCAACTAGCAATGTAAGCTAAGGTTCAACAGCCCATTGGTTAAACACAATAGATTAGACCCCTTTCTTTTTATTTTTTTCACACCAAATTCTTTTTGCTCCATCTCCAACAATTTAACCAATCACCACATGATATTACAGGTAGATAATCTCCAACCAGCAAAGACCACAAGACTGCATTTAACATTTGACATTTAAGCCTTTTTAAATATCTGCTGACTGAAAGATGACATTTCATGCTTCTATCACTGCAACGCTTGAAGTTATTGCTTTTATATCATATCCAAGAATTGTTATATCCCTTTTCAAAATGAAAATATGACTATTTGAAGTGATGAAAGGCACTGAAAAAGTCTGCCATTTTGAAAGCTACCAACTTTTATCATTTCAAACAGCCACAATTTTGTTTTGAAAAGAGCTATAGTCATGACAAAAAATTACAATATTAAAGCAATATACATGTTCTAAAAGATGATTTGTTTGGGTTTTTTGATATCTTCTAAAATTTCGTAATTTCAATCTAGCTTGAAAAAAATAATTTAAACTTAAAAATACTTTTTTGGTGTTTTGTATATGTTAAATCAAGTGCAGAGAAATTTGAGTGATATCCAATTGTGGCTCAGGATGTCCTAAAGCCAAAAATATATACTTTCATAGTTAAAATTTTACTGAAAATGATAATTTGTTCGATAACATACATAAATAAACACCAATTAGACCCTAAACTCCCAGCATTTGTTGTATCATAAAAGATAACTCTTTTCTGTTAGAATCAAGCCACCCTATAATGTGAGATAAAACTGAAAAATAATCATGCTGAATCATATTCCGTGGGATCAACATAAGACTATAGACCAATATTTTTATCTTAATGCTCTCTAAATATAGAAATCAGAGCATGTAAATCTATTGAATCTTCAATGTACTTTTAATGACTTTTTACATTCAAGGGTTCAGTGTGAAACCCTGTCAACACTACGCAACTTTACTCAACTTTGTTGGTCAACTAGAGTCAACAAACTTGTTTGATGCCCAGTCTGCACTTCAAGGCAAATATTGCTTGAGTACATAATGGCAAACGTGCCATAATTGAAAAAAGAGCTGCAGAAATAAATGTGTACATGCATTTTTATGTTGTCAACATCAAACCCATATCAAAATGCTTGTGCCTACATGACTTCATAAATAAAAGAGGTTTTCTGATTGGACATGTAGCCATAAATAAAAGAGGTTTTCTGATTGGACATGTAGCCAAAAATTGACTCAACAATGGTAAAAGTAACTGCATGGTGCAACAACATTCGGCAAATTTGACTGGTTTTTTTTGAAAAATTTTCATTTATTCTACAACCAAAAATGTACAAACAATCAATACGACGTTTCGTCTGTTAACAACAGACTTCTTCAGGTAAATGAGAACATCAAAAAGTGAGCTTTATATAATATGAAAAATTAAAACTTGTTAGATAGAATTAAGAACAAGTTATGAAATTAAAGCTTAAACAAGATATGCACAGTACAGTTCAACAGACGAAACGTCGTATTGATTGTTTGTACATTTTTGGTTGTAGAATAAATGAAAATATTTCAAAATATTTATCAATTACCAACCTGATGAAACTTTTCCAAGAAAGTTGACTGGTGTTTACTATCACTGAAAGGGTCTTTGTCGTCCTAATCTTAACCAGTGTGGCTGGGGTACACGACAGAGCATTGGGGAACGTTGTGATTGTTGGCCAACAAAGTCGGGTTGTGTAGACCAGGCTTTAGACTTTGCCTGTGTCTTTTCAATCAAGCACTTCTGAATGATTGCTTTTTTTGTTTTTAATGAAGGCACTATGTGAATGTACCCATTGTACTTCTACATTGTTTTTTCAAAGTTGTGTGAATTAAAATGAATACAAAAATATTTGTACTGGTACTTTGTTTGATTCAAAACCATAAATTTTCTTTTGCCAATCGATAACCTTAAGAAAGTAAACAAAGACAAATTCCCCCAAAGTCCGTTTTGCTTTCATTTCTATAATTTTTGCTCGATAAAAGACTATATTGCATTTCAGGCAATTTTTTTCTTCATAGCCATTGTCGGAATAATGTGTACATATGTGCAAGACTAAGAGTAGTTGTACCTGTTTACAAACCCATTTAGAATGGCTATTCTTTAATTTTTATTTGTGTAAATTAAAATTTTGGCAAATCCATTTACAGTATTGCTACTATTCATCCCCTTACTTGTGTGAATAAAAAACATTTAAAAAATCGTTTTGCCTCTTACCTGTGTGAATCTTCGTACAAGGCAGGTTTTCCCAACCCCTGCATTTCCAATTAAGACCACCTTAAATAAGTACTTGTAATCTTCAACACTTGTCGTACTTGCCAGCATTTGTGAGAGTTGTGCCATATTGCTTCTTCTTATGTCAATTTACCCTATCAAGTTTATATGAATTGCTACTTTGTAAATATCTATAGAAAAAAGGAAAAAAATAAAAATAAATGTTATTCTGCCACTAATTTTGTTCTTTGTAATAAAAAAATAATATCATCACATATATATATATATAAACATGTACCGCCTATCTTTCCTTATCTAAAATGCTTATTACAGCCCGATATTCATAAATACTGTTAGCATATCCTCTAGTTTTTATACAGTCTCTGAAAATGTTGAATGATTCAGTTCCAGAACTCCACAGGCACAGAAATCAAATTAAAATGACACATTAATAGATATTTTCTTTCTTTGATAAACCCTGCGTTATATATTTCGTCATCTATCTCCTAAAATTCCCCTTACCTTTGACAATAAAAATAGCCACTTATCAAACATCGCGATACATGACCAAACATTACATGTTAAAGAATGACACTTTACTGACAGCTCAATGTTTTATTTTGGATGACACATCTTGGGATCACCGGAAACAGGTACGTATTAGGAATTCTGGGTCTTTATTACGTCAAGTGTAGAGATGTGTTCATGTGTATGATTGGACAATATATTTGCACCAGCCAATAGAAAAGCATTTTTTAACATAGAAATTGTGTATTCAACAACAACCAACGTCGGACAAATGAAGGATAGGACGGACTAATTTTATTTCTTCAGATAACTAATGGTATAAGAGACTAAGATAGTGAATAAAAATGACTCAAGAGACATTGGAAATCTACAGTTCTTCTTTGAAAGAGTTGACTTTCAATAGCAAGCCGCTGATCAATAACTTGTCGAAGCTTGCTGATACAAATAGTGAACACGCAGAAGGAATTGTTCACCTTATCGAAGATCGAATCCAAAAGGTTATTGTTTAGCCAGCATAATTTCTAAGAGACATTTGTACAATTTTGTTAATAGTAAATGTTTATTATGAGTTGAAAATAATTTGCTTAACCGATTGGTCATCTGGTAATATTATGAATAACATAATAATAAAATTGTCAATTATGCACAAAAAAATAAAGGTAACAATTAACATTTATTAGTAGGCCATAATGTTGGAATAAAGGGTTACACTTACAGTGTCATTAGTTTGGTGATATGGTAAGGAACTACAGATACAGGAAAGCCACTGTTTTTATATTTTAACATGGTTTGTTGAATGTTTAGAAGTATTAATTAAAATAGGTAACTGGGACTGTAATAAATGAATCCTCTATTTTTTAACTTTTGATATAATTCTGTTCTTTTTAGTTCCAAGGAAAGTAGTAGTAGCTTTTTAAAACCACACTTTTTAATGTAAAGAAGAAATCTGTAGGATGAATTATACAGATTAAATACTTAATTTGAAAATGCTGTGGCGCTGTATTAAAAATGTTTGTGCTCGGTTGTATTGAAAATATTTGTGCTCCGTGAATGTATCCCTATTAGATCATTGATGAAGTACAATATTCAGTTTTGATTAATCAAATGTGTAGCCATGTCAAGAAATGTGGACTTGATAAAGTAAGATTTGATTATGTTTGAAAGTTTGTGATTTATGATAATTAGTATTTCACAAACTAGTTACACTTAAAGCAATGTGCATATTTTGTCAATAAACGTTGTATATACATGTGTGTGATATCTTGTTGCAGAAATAAAGGGTGAAAATTATTATGACATGGTTGTCGTTTCTATTAGGCTGTGAGCTACATGTATTTTTATAAGGAATTCTTCTCAATTTGTTGAAAATGAAAAGCTTACTTCCTTTGATAAAAATAAACCTCCTAATTGGAACAGAATCTTTTTTTCTTGATGTATTTCTGCAGCTATTATTTTAGCACTCAAATAAAGGACTCATTCAGGTGCTGAATCTGGGGGGAGGGGTAGGGTTAATGTGTACATCTTTTATTTCCACATTTTTTCCATTTGGTGTTCAGATGAGTCTATCAGAATTTTGCAGAGTAGTTTACACAAATGACAGCTGTGTTATAAACACAAGAGAGATACATAATAACATCTATTTTGAGACATTGTTGTAATATTTTTTTTGAATTTAATCTCCTCACT
>JAVSBT010247751.1:13834-28558 GCA_033118115.1 Pharyngocirrus eroticus | reverse complement strand
TCCGGCCGGGTGAAGACGGTACCAGAAACCACCCGGGCGCTCAACCCGAAACAAAACATCTTTTTATTATGGCCTAAGACTCAAGCAATTAACAAAACAAAACGTATTGACTAACAGCTCAAAGCAAATAAAAATACCTTTTGTTGTAAAAGATAAAAGATATTATTCCTGATTGTAATGAAATTTGATTCTTTCTGCAAAACAGATATTGCATCTACATTAGACCTGAATATAAGAGTTATTTTTTCCAATGGCCAGTATAGGGACCTATTGAGGAAAAATACTGTCCCTTCTCAACATGCGTCATATACAATGGACAAATCTAAATACTTACAATGCAGTTTGGGAAAAAATGTTTACTAATGCAATGTACAGAACACGCAGAATTAGGTGGCCTGTATAGATCATGAGTGGCAATGTACCCCCTGGAATAGCATTAATACCTTAACACTGATATCATATTAATTATTTTTAAGATAGTGATATAATATAATATTCAGTGGAATTTCTCACCACTAGACTTGCATTTTGTTTTTACTTTGATTGCTTTTACAACAGTGCATGCATGTAAGAGAGGAAAGCAAAAGAAATAAGTTAGCCATCCAGTCCAAAGCATAAATTCCGTTTTGGATTGTTGCCAAATGATGTGGTCATTTCTTAATTGTCTATTACCTCGAATCACACACTGTACAAAAACAGGTTAATGACTGTGGAATCTGTAATTAATTGAACTAAGTTGATATTATTTTCAAGTTACGTAACTTCAAAATTGACCTTTCAGTCCTTTGTGATTGTGTCTCACCTCCAAATATGGATGTAAATTACCATTCTTTAATCTTTGTCTTTAAATGAGTTAAATAGGTCAAAAATGAGTAAAATAATCACGTTGCAATGCTAGATTTCCTTAAAAAATACAATAAAAGTTTCAAAGACGAAATCCATATTCATTCTTCCTGGAGCTACTTATGTTATTTATCTTAAAAATGGCAGTCATTCCCTTTGACAGTAATGATGATTTGATAGATGGTTCTTTGTATTTGACCACACAGCATACTTCACAATGATACAATAAAATGGCCCAGGAACCAGCCATTTGAACAACCAATCAGAAAAGGTCTTGATATACAAACATCAAAAGGAGGCTCCATAGAAGAAAATCAATCCTTTAACCTGAAAAGGTCTTTTTTTATCTGAATGATTACCTTTTATGGGAAGTTTTGTGATCTTTCAATGGATCTTACTCATCATAAAAAAGTCGTAAGCAGTTTTAAATGTCTAACTTACGACTTCTAAAAGTCTGTCAAATCACCACTGAGGTAGAACTTCTCTCATGAGACTAAAATTTAATGTCTGATAGTTCCTCTTTTTGATGTTTCACATCATACAAAGGGTATGGAAGGGTTTCTGAAGATTCCTTTATATTTTCATATATCATGTATCATGATCTCTGGCCAAACCACTTTTTCAATTGTTCCTATTTATACATATCTTGACAGTCTAAATATGTCAACATGCTCCGTCTGATAACCATTTCAATCCATATTCCCATCACTGATATATCATATATATGTCTTTATAATTACAACTTCACAATAGAAATTAAAGAAGTTCCCAGCAGGGTATGTTTGCACAGTTTCAAAGCTTGAGTAGGGATCAGTTAAAAAACAACTTTTGTTGGTGGTAATTAAAAACTACATAAGGAACCAGATAATAATTATCCATTAATTACTTTGGTCAATTAGTTCAACAGCTAGAACAAATTATGCATGACTATCGGCAGGATTTTATAGTAAGAAAAACAGCCAGGAAATATGAACACAAACATACTCCAGGCTACAATGAGGGAGTCATCAAATGACACCTTCAGTTAGGAATAAATTTGATGCCTCAAGGTTTGCACTAGGATATATACAGGAATTGTGTAACATAATTAAGTTTAAAATCTCTAGTTTCAGTGAAATAATAAACACACCTGTATAAAAGTATATAAACATAGACAATTCATTGATTAAAATTCTAGATTTTTAATTAGTGAGTGATATAATTTGCAATTGCCTATAACTGTTAGTATGGATACAAATTTATGTTGTTTCCGTAGAGAGTTGCTTTCAACCCAAAATGCTTATGCCGGTCAAGAAGGGCTTCTTTGATAACTGCTTGATGTGAAAAGATGTGATACACTTATAACTAATATGAATCCACAAAGGTGGACTTATGGTCTAATACAGTGGATATGTGAGAGGATATCTCCCAAATGTCATTTGAAACAAAAAATAATGCAATAATAGTACTGCACATGTATATATATTCAGCTTCAGAGCACCCATAGCTGCAATTTGGTATCACCCAAACTAAACTACACATGATTAACATGTAAAAAAACCACAAAAATGTGTACATGTTTAGGTTAACAAGTGTGATTTTATTTATAGCTCTCTATATGTTTTCTTACAAATTATGGCTATTTGCAGTAAGTAAAAGTAAGCTGCAATTTGGAAGTTTTTAAAATGGACTTTTTTTTGTTCTGAAGGGCCTTGATATCTTTTTCTATGACTGTTTTGATTACTGTACACAATTGTGCAATATCATCAAGAGGAAACTTGAATGCACAACCAATCAAACTAGATAGTGTCATGAAGTTATTTTTTTTGTCCAAAAGAAAGAAAAGTCAATCTATATGAAATCAAAATGTGCTTCCTGTAGAAAAAATTATCCAGGATCAAACAAAGTTTATATGCTGTGCCATACCCAAAGCAATGTTTCGAACTATACACAAACACTTTCACCAATAACCGGTTTATATATGCAGCCCTAGTATGAAAATCCGTATATTCTAACTAAAAATGTGTCACAATTTTATTATGATGTCCGAGTGAGGAAACAAAAGATTTTTTTTGCCTAGCCTAATATTGGTTTCATATTCTTGCTATCTGTGTTCTTAAACATGGCTGGCATTTTTCCTTAGTTAGTTGAACCACTGTATCGTATCAACATCCCCACCAGTGCCTGCAGTGCAAATGAAAATATCTCCAGGACTATCTATAATGTTGAATCATATCAATTTGCAATATATATAGGATTGCTAGAAGTATTTCTTTATAGCTATAAAGCCAACCTTTTATTTTGATATAAAGTACACAGAAGAGAATAAATCCTCGTAATTTCTCTTCAAAATTCTTCCCCTAAAGCAGTTTTAATGATGTGCTTTCACTTGGGGCTGTTTTCAGATGCCATGCTATTGTAATTGGAGTCTAGCCAGATGATTCTTAATCAATTTACACTACAGGCCACTCACAATGTATCTCCTCTTTGCATTTAATTATCTTCCATTCAATGTCAATCTAGGTTGAATTAATCAAAGGCAAATAAGGTTCCTTAAGGTGATTTTTTTTGTCTTATTTTACTACTCTTTGGGACATACGACCTGTTTACATTGTTGATTTCACTAGCAAAGATTTAGCTTTGAATACAAATACAAACTTATTATCCTTTGCACAACTTGAAGTGACTTGAAGTCAGTTCGTTCTTGAAGTCAGTTTGTTATAACATTGTTGACAAAGTAGCAAAAGTTGTAAGTTGAATAACATGTAACAATGACAATAGGTCAAAAGATGAAAAATTCCTCTGAATAAAATGATTTGTCAATAGACTTCAATAAAAAAAATGCAACTGTGTTAAGACTGTAGACTTTTGAAGTGTTTTAAAGAATCTTTAACTAAAAGACACTTTCTAGAACTTACACGATTGACAATGTCAACAGGGCTTAATTTTACAACACTTTGGAAATTAAGTTTCTACCTTAAGTTTTTTATATATATATATATATATAAACCAATACAGTATATTCAAAGTTAGTCCTTGATAACTAAGTACTTCTTTTAAGTAGAAGAGGTTTAATAATAAAAAGCTTTATTTCATGAGGGTGAAACCTTTACAACGTGAACATTGATTTTCAAAGGGCCCTCTAGAGGGTATTTACAAAAGTGAGAGGATATATACAAAGAATAAAAGGAGAGAAAATATATACATTATAATACATTTACATCGTGATAAAAGCAAAGGTGATTATTCACATGTCAAGCATAAAATGTGGATTGTTATATAGCGTACTTTTAACTGTTCTAAAATAATTTGACTTGAATGAGTGGAGTTTCCCATCATGCACTTTGATTGATTTCTCTAAAGTATGCATGCAGCCTTGAAGATGTAAGTTGTTAATTTAATGAAATTGAGATTTATCCAACAGATGATGTAAAACTGATTGAATGAATTGTTTAGGATAGGCTAAGCACTAGAAATGATTCATGCTATGATACTAACAGACACTTGTAGAATTCGGGGGGGAAATGTGTTCTTTATAAACTGAATTGCTAAAACTTAAAGGCAGTTGAATTTCAATGGTTTTTTTGTGTGCAAAAGCTCATAAGTATGCTTATTGTCTTGATTTCAAATTAGCCAAAAAGGTGGTCATACAATGTTGTTTTCTTCTGTTGAAACTTTATGCTTGCTCTTATGGTCCAATATTGTGGATTTTAAAATTCTAAATAAATCAATAGGATATACAGAGTAATCATTTAAATTTCAAACAAAAATGCAACATTCTGAATATATGAAGTTTATAAAAGTCTTGTAAGCCTCAGTAACAAAGGAATTTACACTCAAGAACGGACCGACTAAGTATTGTACAGTATTTGCACACACTTTCCCTGAAAAAAAATTAACAACCCTTTTCTTTTTGTATGTCTTCTATGTATGGGGGGTCCCATGGAAGACCAGCTATACTGAATGGGTGCCCTCCTTAAAGAACAGAAAAAAACCCTGCATGGAGTCTCAAAGCTGATGTTTTAAAAAGAAGAAAAAAAATCTACAATTTCTCACTTACCAGTACTTGTTGAACCATTTCTTTAAGACCACAAGAGATAATACTCCATATTTTGAGTACCATAGAAGATGGCAAAGTTTAATCATCAAAGTGTAAAACTCTTCTCAAGTGTCACATTCAGTTAACTGTCACTTGTACCGACTGTTGACTTTTTCTCTTCCAGGCCATGCCAATCAATGACAGAAGAACTTGACAGGGTTCCTGTGAGTGGAATTCTTCTTAAGCTGTTTTCAGTCCAGTGCAACTCGTCAGTAAAGCTATGTCAATTTTCTCAATAGCTTGGCAATCCAAGAATCCTTCTTAAAACTAAAAAAAAAAGCAGAAAAGATCATCAAAGATGTAGCTATAGCATGTTATACTGTGATTTTCCTGGAATTATATTTTCTTTTTTGGTATTCTTCCCTATTTTTTAAAATTGTTTTGTATGATACATTGTGCAAAAAAATGATAATAAAATGTTTTCCAAGAATTTCTCTTTGAAGGAAAGTATGTTCAATCATTGGAATCAATATCAATATCAAACATGTAAATCACACAAGCCTAACTTGTTCGAGACTAATGTAATAGTTTTTCTACAATCATAAAACCATGAATATATCATAACAAGACTGAACTTAACTTAAGTTAATACAGATCTTTTATACCACTAGAAATGTCCATGAAGCATTCCTAGAACTTACTCATCAAGGGGTGCTTTCTTAAAATTAAAATTAGATAGATAGTGTATTTAATCTTACCAAATCAAAGATGATTCTGGGATTATCTATGGTGATATTCCAAGAATTCCATGAAACCGTGACTTTCTACACTGTTTGATTTCCTTTGATAGGGTCAAAACCATGTAGCTGCCTCTGCACAATAAATGAAATACCCCCACAGATGTAACCTCCTAGATGTTTATAAAGATCTCTGAAATCTTCTAACAATGTTGATTCTTTATTCCAGTTCTGTTATATCCATACACACACATACAGGGGGGGAAAAGAAGAAGAAAGAATGCAGAATTTTTTTCTCAAAAGTATCCCATAAAGAGAATTATTACCACAGATATATATGCAAAGTTCCTAGAAATCTTAACATCAACTAAACAGTTGGGTTCCAATATAAAATAACAGTCTTAATGAACCTTGTAGTACCTCATAACAGAGATAAAAGTTAACTTCTAGGCAAATCTTTGATTTCTTGAGTTACAACTGTTGAAGGCTTCTTACACATCATGATCTAGTTCCACGTATAGCAAGCATATCAACTATATCTACATGTTGTTACAGACTGACAGCAACATGGTAACAATTATTCAACCACTGCAAATCATGTTCACCATATGACCCCCCCCCCTCCTTCTTATTTCTTTAATCTTCCATGAATCTTTACAAGTACAGGGTGTTCAGACAGTCTGGACATGTTTATTATATTTCAAAAACAGATTTGACACAAAATAAAAAAAATATCAAAGAAAAAATGCTATAATAAAATAGTTTGCCTAGATTTTCTTGATAATTGCCTTTTTTCTGAAGCAATTTGCATTACGAAAAGCATCTGATCCTATTAAATCATGTAATTTTTGCTATCAATTATTCTGTTAAAAAAAAAGACACTATTTTTTCATGCACAGACTATTTGTACTTAAGAATATCTTTAATTCTGGCTCATCTGGGCGAAAAGAAAAATTATATGACAGAATGTCTTTATCAACATTTTGAATAAATACGTTAAAAGCATGAAAACAAATCTACATTTATGGACTAAATTTTTCTATTCAAATATCTCTTCCTGCATGAAATATCATATCTTTAAAAAGGTACATTAATTAAGTCAGTATCCTTTTTTGTGAAGTCTGTTTGGATTATGCAAATGTCATATTACTGTACTTTGCAACAAACATCAGTGGGATGCAGTGAAACTACTCAATGCAACCAATCTCTTATAGAAATGTTTTGTTGTTGTCGGTTTTTTTTTGTTTTGTTTTTTTGTTTTTTTTGGGGGGGAGAGTTACAACAGAATAACTTCTCCATCCAATTTTGAAATATAATTTGTCTATTCTTCTATCTTTTAATCTTCCCTTGTTTTTATTAAGGAATCAAATAACACAATATTCCAAAAAGAAGACAAACATAGAAATGCTTTTATTTATTGATTGTTTTATTGTCTACAGGCTGAAAAGATCAGGAGCAAAAGTTTTCTACACCTGGTATCTCTATTTTTTGTTTATGACATCTTTTGATATCTATAATGTTGTTTTGAGAAAAACACTTCAATAAAAGATTTTTTCATGTGACTTTATTGACGTCAAGGAATCCTCAACAAACTTTCAGACCAACAACCAATAAGTGTGAACAATCAGTACAATTTCCTGGATAACACCGTTCTGAGACATATACTAAAAAATATAAACATTGACATGGAGAGGATGAATATGGACATTGTACTAGAAGGTAATAAGAAGCTTGTGAATTCTCTTGAGTTCCATCAACGATATAGGAGATACATTCAAGCATACATTTTTCATTTTTCACTATTTTAAGATGAATATGGACATTTGTATCAGGCAATAAAAAATGACTTTCATTCTGGGTTTTTTCTTCTATTTTTGACTAATTTAAAAACACAAGGTGTAAGTGTGTTTGGTGTCTTTTATCTCAATGTTTATATCAAAACCTGCAGCTCATAGTACAAAAGTGGTAGGGTTTTTTTTCTGAACAAATAGTTGATTTGAATGCAATCCAATTTTTTCTTTAAATGTAATGATCAATTTTCCGATCTGGTTGTAAAATTCTCTGCCTTTATTGTTATGGGTATGGATATCAGACACATGTGTAATAAAAATATTGTAGATATTTAAGGCAATGGGACACAATAATAATCTTTTCACCACTTTCTATAATGAAAATGCAGTTTGTATGATGAATGGGGCAATATCTGAACATTTATTTTTTATAAATTACTGCACCAGCATTTTTTGCACTTATTTCGATCAACTAAATATAGTAATATCTACACATGCACTGAGAGCCATAGCCTAAGATTTTTATATTCTGAGTGACCTTGTAATACTTTATATTGGGGTCTAACCGTCTGGTCACTAAGGACCTTCACTATTTCGTACCCTACATCAGACACCCCTGAAACAGTGTTGGCCCTGAACAACAGTACTGCCACACCTTACCAAATGTACATGTATTTTCCTTATGATCAAATTTAGCAAAAGGATAGAGGTGGGCTGGCTATAGCTGACCTCAAGTGAACCTCTCTGCCAAATGAGTTCAGATCAATTTTACTGAATTATGCAATTACATGAACATGTCTTTTAGCATGTAAGAAATCGTCTGTGATCATAAAATCTGATACACTTATGCAAACATTTTCATGTCTTTACCATCTGCTTTGGTACACTTTAATTTCATGATTTTGAAATTATTAAAATTATTAAAAATGTTATTCACATTTGTTCAGTGTTCTTGAAGTCATTGTCTTATCCCTGAAATACACTGTTTTCTTACAAACTTCTGTGGAGAAATTCTGGACAATAGAAATAAGATAAAACACTGTCCTCTAGGACTATATTTGTCATGGACTAGAATCTTGCATATTTTTTATCGAAAAATTAAATCCCACTTCAATTTTTGGATATGCTTTAAAATGTAAGGTGTCACCAACAAGGATCACACAAATAGCATGTTCACATGATGCTACTTCAAAAGTTGGCATGTGAATCATTTTTCATATTTTTGTTTATTTTATTTTCAAAGACTTATTGTGACAAATAAATCCCATATGAATATATAATTAAATCCATTTTTCCATATGGATAATGTTACATGAAAGCTGCATGACTGTTACTTCATAATAATATAGAATATTTCCTTCATGAATATGAAGACATTGACCATATGTTTGGGGGAATCATCCAAAGCTTCTAGGATAACAGGCTCTACCTATATACGTCTGTCAATTAGTCCTCTAAATATGCAGCACTTGTTTTCAGTACTAAAACATTGATTTCTAGTTTGAAAAAAATACAAATTCCTTTCACTTTTTTTACCATTAGAATAGTATGCCTGGTCTTAAACCAACAACCCATTACCTTGCGTTCACACACATCATATACGCCTTCATAAAAATCTAATTATACATAATGATAAATTGAAAACAAGCAAAATCTTACAAGCTTGAGTGTATCTTGACACAACTTTGTCACATTTTCAGTTAAGTTTATTTACTTTCAATTCGGATAATCTTGAATCATCATGTCTCTTCTATAGGTTATTGTTAGTTACTCCATGTTTGTGCTGACATACAATTACAAAATGTCCACTTAACTCAGTTCCTTCAAGTTCAGTGATGACACTCTTTATAAAACCATGAAGTGTCATTTGTACAAGGACAGTTCCATAATAGCATTCACACTGAGACCAATCTGGGATCAATCTGATTCTCTACTGGGATCATTCCAAGACTGATCTGAGATTAGTCCCAGTGTGTTCTGATATACTATAGTATATACATGTACAATAAAATGGTCATCTTTGAATATTTAAAAATACTGATTGCAGTGTTCAATATGAAAAGGTCACATTTGGAACGTAAAACTATTCTGTTGATACTATAAAAATCTTCATTGTTTTCTCAACTTTGTAGAGCCCCCTTTGGCCCTGGTGTCCTAAGCGTGTGCTTAGTCTGCTAAATTGTTAATACTGCTTGTAAAAACTTATTGGTCTCACCAACAAGACCAATCTCACTTCACCCTGCTCTTGAGGGGGTCCTGCTTGGTTTGATCTGAGTGAGACAGGTCCCATATTTTTGTCAGAATCATAAAGCTTGGTCTAAGATCTGATACTCAAGTTTGAAATGCACTACCGTCTATTGTCCCTTTAGTTCTGATGGTTCAATTATCAAAGGTTGTAATGTACAATTATTTTTTAGTTTTATTATTATTACATTTTTCCATTACAATAAAATTGAGATTTTCAAAAAATTGGATGGTTTTGATACCGCCAAATCTCTCAGGCAGAATAAAAAATCGCACATTAATCAGAAAAAGTAGCATAAAAATGTGATGAATTTGCAATAGCAGCAGTGTCCAACATTATTATCTAATAACAAATATGGGCAAAGCACCAAGAGCAAATTTACATCTTCTGGTGTGTAATGAACTGATATGACATGCACCAGTAAATGGAAATTCGTCCAAGTTCTCAATTCCAAACAAATTGTTATCAATCAGAAAACATAATTCCTGACCATACACAGTTGTCAGTAAACCAATTAGTAAGAAACTTAATTGCAAATGTATCCCTTGAAGTTACTTTCTTATGAAAGTAAGTGTTGAGATCAAATGCTAATGATCCAACTACTTGAATAATATTCTTGAAGTTCATGGAAATGAGGGGTCAAGAATGACCCCCTCTATTAAAGAGAATTTTGTGAAACGTTTCTTCCTCTTCCTTTTAAATGTATTACTTGAAGTTGGCGTTTGTTTCAAATAATGATATACAATCGTATGAAGCAGAATACTTTTCATATAAAAGTAAATAAAAAACTTTGTTCAGAACACAAACAAACATAAAAGGGGGAATACCAAAGGGAAGTAAAGATGCATGTGGAAGACATAATAGATGCCATGCATTGCAAAATTCATTAAATTTTATGAGAAGTGTAAAGTAATAAATTACTTACAACTGTCAATCTCGTCTTCGTTTATTCTTACGTCACAACACCTCTGACCTTTCCAAAATAAAAAAGTGGCATTGTGGTTAAAACAACAACATAAAAAGCAGGAAGAAAATTGAAAGGAACAGCATGGAGGCGCCGCATATATCATTCTTATGACGTTTGCCCAAGAAAAAGTCAAGGAAATCTTCAACATTTTTTTTGAAGAGAAATTGTACGAAATAATATTTATTACAACTGAAAGTGGGGGAGGATTTTGATCGATGGTTATATCCCACGATAACTCCCTTAGCTTATGAGAGAAAACCTGAGAAAACCTAAGTTCACTTGAAATGTTTATTAAAAAAATGATACGTCAATTTATGATAATTGATTTTTTGTTCATATTGAATGTAGCAGTGAAATAAAATTAAACATCTTAGAATAAATCCTGTTGCTATTCCCGGATCAAAGTTTTTTCTTTTCCTTTTTTTCCGGAGGAATGTGGTGCTATTCGTTTTCGTCTGCCTTATAGTACTTACTCTCTATAGTCCTCTGTAATTGGTAATACAACGTATTGGATTAAGAGAGATCAAGTATTTAAATCACGTTCTCAGTAAAAGATCTACATCATAATCAAATCGTAGTGATTGTAGACAGTTATACTATCTAATTATTCGCAAGAGAACGTAAAATACTATCCCTTTCGTAAAAGGAAACTCTAAAATCATGTTGTGAAAACATCTCACACTTGCACACACTTGGAAGTATGCACTGTCTCGGTGTAAGACCAACAGATGGCGTCTCAAATTTCTAGATGCAAAATATTTGTGGTCAGACAGGTACTGTAAAAGTATTGTTGCATGATTTTCTATTTTGAATTTCTGTAGTATTTTTTGGCAGTAAAGAATAATGATACCTCTACTCAGTTCCTTCAATTGGTAACAAGAAATTGGCTACAAACCTTTTTTTTATCACATATCTGCGATTGTTTATATCAAGGATTCTTTGAAAAGAACCTCTACTCTTTTCCTAGAATTGGGGCAATGGGACATGACATGCTATAATATTATGGAAAAATTATGATTTATTTCTCTAAATTTTATAACAGTGACAATCTAATTTGAGTGAAAAATCACCAAAATATCTTAATATGATGCTCAAATTCATGGTCTTCTTATCTGGGCCATAAATCTGTCAAATTATCAAAATTATCAGTGGTTCATTCAGCTACACAGAGCATAGGAGTAGCTATTAAAGTGCCATTGAGATATTGTGTAATGGTCAGACTTCTTGATCTCTTCATCAGCATGCATAGATTCATATTGATACATTGTTTTGTATGGATCTTTTTGGCCTTGTTGATTTTATCAATATTGTGTTCATTGCTGTGGTACATTTTCTAAATTCCTTACCCCCTCCTAAAGTGATCTCCATTCAATTAATTAATTTTATTGCTTTAGAATAAGTGTGTTCTTCCAAAACATAGTTATACATTTAAATTTGATATAACATTATGAATTATTTTATTTTAATTATGAAATTCTTGGTTCAACTAGTGAAGATTTACTAAAATGATTAAACATTTCATCAATCATCTAATTACATGTCTTCAAATACATTTAATATTTGTGAATGAACAGTGAGGGATCTTGAAACAATTTAGTGCTGTGAAATTTTTGACTATTGCATTTGCAAGTAAAAAAGTATGGATGAAAAATAAAATAAATTCATATTAGAAAAACAAAGCCACCCAATTAAAGGTTATTGATACATCATGAGAAGGGGGTTATCATTTATCCTGTTGAACAGACGTTATGAAAAAAATATATATCAAATCCATTTTTTTTTCAGATTGAGCTATGCATATATATATTTTTTCACCCAAGAATGAAATCATGCAGCCATATTTTACAGACAATGGTATGTTGTATATTTTCACATATATATTCCAATTAGCACAGAGACTATTAGGCCATTTCAAATTGATAAGTTGGTAAATAGATTTTTTGGAATAAAAATTGGGCTGGTTTTTGAATTTTTAAAATTGTTTTATATTTTCTCAACGCAAATTAGACTATGTACACTACACCTTTAATTCAAACTGACAGAAAAGAGGGTGGTGCTTGGATTTGCTTTGAGTATGCACTGCTATATCTTGTTATTCCCTACATATGACAAAAGCAAAATTTTGAAAAGACAAAAAATTATCAATTGGCCACATCCATCAACCAACTAATCAGTTTGGAATGGCCGTAGCATTATATGCAATAGGTAAGAAAGAAGAAAAAAACTTTGTATTTAGAGTATGTGAAATACTAAGTTAGTAGATTCTTGAAAGAGGCAAGTATTTTATATTTACAACTCTTGGTGATATCATGGGTTCTTTCTTTAAAAAAAAAAATCTTTCTCATTTCCATGGTAAAGAGTCAGTGGGGCATTTTTCAGTTTCAAGGTTTTCAAGGCTGTGACCTTCTTCCCTCATGCACAGTTCCAGTAACCTTTTTTCTGCACTTATGCAGTATCCTGAACACCCCCATACTGACATTTCAAAACAGAGTATTAACCTAATTAGAAGATAAATGAGTTTTTTTTACTTGCAAGGTAAACAATACTTTTTTATTTGGCGTGTGCTAGCTAGAGAAAGATGATTCAGCAAGCCTCGCATATATCACGCCTACCCTGGTACCTGGTTAGTGCATTGTCCTAACCTTTCACAACAAATTCTATTTATTTTGTATTTTATTTCTTGAAGTTTTGAAGAATTGTTTTTAAAGTCAGAACTACTAAAACTATGAAGTGAGTAATGTTGTTATTATGATATGAGTGCATTTTTGGTGGGTTAGCTTGCAAAAACAACCATGCAGCCTCCAAAAAAACAAAAACAAAGGAAGACAACAACTAGGAAAAGAATACACTTACATTCTGGCCTTATGGTTACATAATTATGTACGGTTGTCATTGTAGTCTGTGATATAATTTTTGAGTACTTACCTACTTTTTTCAATATTCCAATTTTGATGACAAATTTTAGAGCCGGGTAAAACAGGTCATTTGAGCTCCAGGTAGCTGATTGTCCACATGTAAATCTGAACATGGAACTATTGTTTTTGTCAATTTTGAATACCCTGCAATCTTCACTTATCTGTTGATCATGTGTCACCTCTGAATTTTATTGCTGAATAGAATATTGATGGATATCAGTACAAGGCAAATGTTATGTAAAAGAGGATGGCAGATATAGAATGTACTCAAGTTTATCTGTGAAAACTTCAGTTCTATTGAGTGTGTGTTGTGTTTAGACCTGTATGTTTTGATTCTACTACATGTATTTTAATGATTGAAACTTTGTTTTCCACATCAGGGCAGCACTAATATACCAAAGTTTATAGATGATATCAGATGTTCATGATAAAATACAAGATTAATGATGCTCTGTAGTCTGTACATGTGGACAGTATTTATTTGTTGAATGATAATTGTCAAGACCAGTGGGACTTTATTTCACCCCAAATTACTTGTAAGTTGTATGCAAATGCTAGTTCTTGATTCAATCCCAGTTGTCTTGACATTCTGTTGTGGATAACACTTCTACATGTCTAACGTTGTGTCTATTCCTGCACTGTGGCTATAAACTAAGTCACCCTTTCTTAGATTAATTTCAATTTCTTTAGTTTATCAAAGTCAAAATTTGTTAACAATAGCATTTTGCATAGGAATATTAGCAATAAACTTAATTATTTTCATCTGATTTTGAATAAATAACTGAAACTAATAATTATGTTATTTGATGATAGTTTTCCCTGTAAAACCCATGTATGCCCCTTTTTATTATTCTAAAATGCAATGTGACTAAAATAATTTTGTATTCATCGCATGAATGACATAAAAAAAAGTACACACACCCCCACACACCAATTCAAGACTAGGAACTCCTATTTAAAAAAATAATAAAAAAAGGGGGAAAAAACACAAATGCAAGACAAGTAATACTTTTTTTTTACCAACAACAATATGTTTTTTATTGCCTTTGATAGTGTATGTATATCATACAGCTAAATCTGTCCAGAAAATATAACTGATGTAAACTCAGTTGACCACCTTCCCTTCCTTGGAAATAAATAAACTCTACATAATATTTTGAATACAAAATTTAATCTACTTTCCATACAACTGAAATTATGTACATGTAA
>JAVSBT010247640.1:0-12731 GCA_033118115.1 Pharyngocirrus eroticus | reverse complement strand
TTTCTTCTATATTTTTGTGTACAACCACTTTATTTTTATAAATGTGATGTGGCAAAATAAAACATAATATACACACACAACTCACCAATCTACAAAGATATTCACATGGTTTGAATTATGACCTTATATTTTAGGTATGATAATTCCTCTCAATCAATATTCATCAGAAAGGTGCTATACAATCTTGTTATTGTTTAATTTCAATAAAACAACAGCTGTGCAGCTGGTTTAGAAAAGAAATAAATCAATAATGCAAACATTAGATGTACAGATTATGTTATATTCAAAAGAATCATATAGTATGCTATCCTCTTAGAAAAATATCGATTTTCGATATTAATATTGATGATTTCCACAGACTGTTTTGTGGTATTATAATTATGTAGGACAGGATAAATCGATTCCTAATGTCTCGTATGACAGAACTGTTAACTCTAGTAGGTAAGGCCAAGTTTTATACTTTACGATGATGTATACATGTACAGTCATGTGTGTAGAGGCTGCATAAGCACATAGGACTTGAACACGTTACAAACATCAAATAGAAGAAAGGTAAGTTTTAATAAAAGTTCTTCCTTATCTTAATGCAGTGCATTTGATTAAGACTTCATTAAAGGCTACACAATCCCGAGAGCAACATTTCAATTTCACTTCAAATCAGACATCATCATTTGCCCTAGTGTTTGCTATGTTAACTATTTTCTCGCCCAAATGCCATTACATATACTGCATTTCAACACTTGATTTATCATTATTGATAGGATGTTTTGTTTCCAACTTCCTTCTAGATCTTATATAATGATATGCTAGATGCTATCATACTTACATGGAGCCTAGGTTTGCTTTCTCATTAAAGAAACATCTTTTTGAGAAGAGATATTGGATGATTTTTATATCTCTACTATATTTAATTGAAGCACTATTTTAAAATCTTGGCTATGCTTTTTTTCTGTAGATGTGCGCCTTATTCACCACGATAAAGGAACATTTGAATTGGTATAAGGTTTCCAAAGGTCTCGAGGTAACGTCCAAAGCTCTCCAGGATGTTGTAAAAACGGACATCCTTAATCTTCACAGAAACATCAAGAACAAAGTTGGTCACAATGTATGCACATCCCAATGTAATTCAAAGTATCATCCTGGACTTTGGTGCATATTTTGCAAACAATGGCAAACTGAGTTGATAAGTAACTTTCGGTATCAGAAAAAAATTAAATCCATACCATGGAAAGATACGAGTCCTGAACAATGGCCGGATCAGCCATGGGAAATGGCTAAGGTTTTTACACATACTCTACTTCATTCTGGTGCATCTGTCGATTCTGAAACCGACCTTGACATTACTGCCCTCGCATCAATCATTTCAAACTGCAAAGGCGTGACAGGACTATCGCTACAAACAGTATCTCAGGTCAGAGAGGCACGAAATAATATAGGCCATATTCCAACATTAGGGGTATCAGACTCCAGAACCAAAGATGCCTTTCAATGTATGAGAAAATTGCTTAAAGAACCTACAATTGCTTGTACGCCAAATGGTAAAACTGCTTTAAGGTGGATAACATTTTGGGAACAAATATTTGTGATAATATTGATTGGGATTGTATGTGCACTAGTTCTGTATGTTCTACTAATAAAGTACCCGTGGATAGTGCCTTCTTTGCAGTTTGTGTTCTGTAAAATGACAAGATTTTCGTTTACAAGTAAGTGTGTGAAATCGAGAGTGTAAAACTGCGTATCTAGTTTTTGTAAATTTATGTGATACAAGGGGGCTTTCAGTCTGGTCCACTTTGAAAACTGTTGTCACCGTATTAAATGTTTAAGAAGACATAGGTTTTTAAGGTAACACTTGGAATTCAGAAGATACGAAAACTTGTATACTAATTATTTCATTATCTAAATGATATTATTTGACGCTAGCAGTTTTCCTTTTCAGCGTCGATTGTGTGTTCGAAGGAATTATCTATTGTTTTGATGTACAGCCAAATTTGAAGACATCATAATGATATTCTTTGCTAAACCCCAATCCTTTTTGTTTTCTTACAGGATGTTCATATGAAGATACTTCTTGCCTGCAATTACTACCAAAGGAATTATTTTTTTCATCTTTACTGAATGGTCACCAAGGATTAGTTCGGAGGCAATGGCTTCTGGACGAAATTAGCGAAGCAATAACAAATTCGAAAGGGGTGGTAATACAGGGTCCATTAGCGACTGGGAAGACAACCTTGGCCGTGTCCATCATCTGTTCGTCCAATAAGAGAGATAATAAAAGTCTGCCACAAGTTTTAGCTTATCACTTTTGTCAATTTGATTACAAACACACCCAGGATCCTGTGAAATTTATCAAAAATATAGCAGACATGATAGCGAGTAGATTAGATGAATATGAGTCATTCATTATAGAGCACGAGAACGTTCAAGCATATTTTGACGAAAGAACCTGCCGCGAAGACATAAAATACTGCTTTGAAAAGGTCATATTGGACCCATTAAATAGCATAGGACATTTATCAACACAGTATCTCCTTGTTTTGGATGGGCTGGATGAATGCAGCATATTCGGAAAATACGAAAATAAGTTTACAAATGAAATTGCTAATGTAGTCAAGGAAAGTCTTTCATATTTCCCGATCTGGTTGAAAGTTTTAACAACGACACGTAACGTACACGAGGATATTGTACCAAGATATCCATTGAAATATATTACCTTGAACCCAAACGACCCGCGACATTTGAGTGACATAAAGTTGGCCACGGAAATATTCTTCTCCAGAAAAAATATTTCTCATGAAAATAAAACAATATTAGAGAACTATGTAACCAGCGAAAGTCAGGGTAATTTTTTATTTGCTAAAATGCTTCAAAATGAATACGGCGATGGCAGGGAGAATTTGGACGGAAATTCATTGGACAATGTTTTTCTGAGAAGTTTTGAACGTAGCTGGGGAAAAAATGGAAAACATTATTCAGTAGCAAAGAGCGTTTTTGAAGTTATGCTTGCTTCGGAGTCCCCACTAGACAATAGAGAGCTTAGCCGAATCTTATACCAAGAGGAAACATCTTCTTATATCGATATAAGAAATATGTCTTTACTTATATCCCAGGATGAATTTGGAAAGTTTCGCTTTGTCCATCTATCTCTGGCACAATGGCTGACAGCAACGACGTCCTGGGCTCGTGTCAACAAAAAAGAAGGCCATAGAAAACTTGCAGTAGTTTTGCTACACCAGCTTACTGAGAATGCTCTCAATGTTGACTTTTTTCAACTTTTAACCCATCTCGTGGAAGCTGATGATCCAATACTCAGAAAAGATTATGACTTATTACCAAGAAATAAAATCCAAATGGCGATCAAAGCAAGACACGACTTATGGAAAGAACGGAACCGAAAGATAATTGAATTGTATCTTTACCACTGGTTCAATGATATCAGTATCAAACAAGCAATATTTTGGAGCATCATTGCTGGAAATCCTTCCAATATGATTGCTTTCTTAAATTATGATCCAATGAAGGCTTCTCTGTATATCTATTCTAAGGATCACTTGCTACCTTTTCATAGATATGGATCTTTATTGGAACTTGCCTCCCATTTTAACCAATGGTCCACCTATAATGTACTCAGGACAGTTACAAATGCCATCAATTTCCACTCAAAATCAGACAATAATATGCTTATAGATAATGATACATCAACGTTTGCATATAAAAGATTTTACAACTCTTATGATTTCAATGAATCTTCAAAAACAATATACTTTAGGGGGCATCCAAATTGCCAGCTTCGGGAAAGAAATCAAACCAATAAAGACATTTCAAAAATATTAGATACACAGTATGATATTTATAATGCAATGGATCAACCAGAAGTAGAAGTTAACCTTAGAGAACAAGAAAATCTGTTTCATATTGCATTAGCAATGGGAAACCAACTGCTTATCAATGTGACGTTGCAACACCGGCCATCTTGGATTGAAACCCTCAATGTAGACATTCTGCTAAATATCACAAGTCAAAAGATGCCACCAAATGCCAATCGGACACAAACGTATTTGGATTCGAAATCTTTAAACCTGGCAAGTCTTTATAACTCTACAAATATGGTGTGGAACATTATTTCTGAAAAAAGTGTGTCAGATCCATGGGTGTATTGCTATGTACAAAAGGACGACTTCGAAAATAAAAACAAGATTCAAAGATGTTCTTCTCCTTTGCATCTCGCTGTCTTGAAAGGACATTTTGAAATTGTTAAAGTCTTAGTGTTGTATTATCCTCAATTGTCAAATGAGAAGGACATCAGTAATATGACACCACTAGAGCTTGCTATAAAAATGAACCATACAGATGTGGCAGAACTTCTCATTGACAAATCAGCTAAACTGTTACACACTTATAAACGTAAAAATCTACTTCACGAGGCCTTCATTATTGGAAATGCAAGATTGATAAACAAATTAGTAGAAAGAAATAACTCTCTTCTCTATGAAAAAGATGATTTCAACTTTCTTCCAGTTCATTATGCAGTCCTTCATGGTAATATTCCATTGCTGGAGGTCATGAGTTCAAAGCTAACAAAGGAAGATGGTAAAATTCTTTATATTGCTTCATTCTCAGGATGTTATAAAACTGTTGAATATTTGATAAATAAAGGGTTTTCTAACGTTTGGTGGAATGACACGTATGAAGGAGGTTCAATAGAACTCAATGTATCAGCTTTACATACAGCTGTCGTCAATAATTACACAGATATTGTTAGATTGATATTGGATTACTTCCCGGATGTTAGACATTCTGAGGCAACTCTGACATTCAACACAAATATCGTCAAACCGTGGATTGTCCCAACAGTCACCTCGATGATCACTGACATCATCACACAGGTGGATGACGTAATTCCATTTCAAATGTCCTATAAAGACATGGCAAGTCCATGGAACGTACCTGTTCTAGGTACACAAAAAGCTCAGGAAACGATTGTTACTAATACCTTGCGTAGCGAAAACAAAAAGTTACTTCAGCTAAAAACCGATTTTAGTAATGCATACCCTGAACTAGTGAGAAAAGAGCTAAATATATTAGGAAAAATAATTTGGATGCCACTAGAAAAGGGTATGAGAGATCTGCTACGGGAATTCAATAACAAAACAGATGCTGCAGGTCTTCAGAAAAAGCATGAAACCTATGTTCAAGTTAACTTGCTACTGACACGATATGCCATAACTCTAAAAACACGACTGCACAAGGTGCCTCTACTCATGATCAAACCACATCTCTTTGAATCACTGGAATACCGGAAGTACAAGGAGGCAAGTGAGAGTCTTTATCAGCAACTGAATAGAAATATACTCATAAGACCCTTGGACATGGCTGCCCTAATGAATCTTACCGAGATTGCCAGTTTAATTCAAAAACACGGGGTTGGCAGAACAAACAGGAGTTCTGATGACAGAAATAATAATGGGGGCTTTTCGTTCGTGTCAGCTGTTCTGGCGGTAGAAAACGGAAACTTAGAAATGCTCAATCATGTGCCATTGACTGATCATGTTACTAAACTTCTCTCTAACTTAGCAGCTCAGAAATGGGATTTAGACATTTTGAAATACCTTTGGAATGTTTCTATTGATAATAGGTCAGCAATAATGAACTTAGCAAGTGCAGCAGGACACATGGACATAGTCCAATTTCTGATAGACCAAGGGGTTTTAATGAAAATTACTTGTGAAGGTCGATTTGAAAATTATTGTACCAACGCTCTCCATGAAGCTACTCTGGGCCAACATAGCAAAATCGTTACCAAATTACTTAAACATTTCCCACAAGATATCAATGCACTTTCGGAACCATTTGGTATGACTTCTTTAGACTTGGCAGTTACTATGAATTATACAGAAATAGCAACAATCCTAATAGAAAAGAAGGCAAACATCAAAACCCAATATCACAAACATGGAATATTCTACACAGTCATCCAGAAAGGAAATTTGTTATTGGTCCGAACACTAATTCAAATGTATGGCTGTAGATTGGCTCACACATCCTTTCATTCAAATGATAGTCATTGGTCTCCGATTACAATACCTGCTTATTATGGAAACCTTGAAATATTTAAAGAAATAGACGGTTGTTCAGATTGGCATGGATGTGGATGTATGTTTATTTACTATGACAGACCCTTTGTGGTTGCATTAATGAATGGAAATCATCAAGTTTTGGAATTCCTAATGAAGAAAGGTAGACATCACCCAAATGTTACCCCTTTATACTTTATTGACCAGCAGATGTCTATTCCCCCTTCTCACTTTTCAGATATTCATGAAGCTCTTCACTATTCAGCAATGCTAGAAGAAATAAAAACGATAAAGACAAAAATTGATAAATGTTCCAGTCCACTATGCATAGCATCTGTAAAGGGATACCATGAAGTTGTTAAAGTACTGCTCATAGATAGCGAAGCTGAAAAATATGCTAGACAATATCTAGAATTGTTTGCTTCCATGGGTTATCCCGAAGCTGTAAACACCTTAATAAATGCCGGAGTTGATATTGATTCAAAAATTACTGATTCATATTTTCTACCGTTTCACTTGGCAGCATACTATGGACACATAGACGTATTGAAAGTGTTTTCAAAGTACGCGAACTTAGATGACTACCATACTTTGGAGGCAGCAGTTTTGAATGATCAAACACATGTTATAGATTACCTTGTAGGGATAGGCGTTCAAAATCTTGCATTTGAAAATCTGACAATTTTAGCCAAAGCAGCCCTCAAACGAAAACTGCCTTCTATTAAATCTCTTCTTCGACATTTTCCGGAACTCTTACATTCAGATTCCCTATCGGTACTCTTAGCAGCAAGGGAAGGACACTTGGATATCATTAAAGAATGTTCTAAGTACATGAATCTAGATGACTATCACACTTTAAAAGAGGCTGTTCTGCATAACCAAATCAACATCATAGACTATCTTGGCCATTATGGTGTTCGTAATCATACTGATCCTGTATTTGAAAACTTAACAGTTCTACACTATGCTTCAATCATAGGAAATCTGTCATGTATCAAAACTCTTGTTCGGCTTTTTCCGAAAATCTTAAATAAACAAACACCACATTTGCAGACACCAAGCCATACGTTCACAAATGTAACAGCATTTCAGTTGGTTGTTTTTTATCAAAATATTGATGCAGCTCATTTTCTTTTGCATGAAGGAGCTAGCATAGAGAATGATACTTTAATAGAACTCATGTCTTGTGCTATAGCGCACGACAAGTTGGCGACTGTGAATTTTTTGCTTCTGATTAGACCAGATGTTTTGTCAAAATTCAATGAACAGGGTCGACTTCCCCAGCATGATGCAGCTTTTTATGGGCGGCTTGGTGTTCTAAAAGAAATATATAAATTAAAAGATTTAGATGATGGCAAAACATTTCAATTAGCTTGTCTTACGGGACACAGAGATATAGTAAAATATCTTATATCAATACATATCACAAAGCCCTGGGGATGCCTTCATGAAATGTGCCAAACAGGCTTGCATTCTGCAGCAAAGCATGGGTACAAATTCCTTATCAAGCCGATATTATCACATTTCGGATACATAATTGATTTAAAAACAGCTCATTATGAAGAGAAAATTATAGGCACCTATAGTCAAACAGAAGGGAAATCTAGTACCAAGTCTCTTGGCAAATCGATCAAAAGGGGTAGTTCTGCCTTGGAAATTGCAATAAAACATGACCATCTAGGGGTATTGTCTTCTCTATTGAGGCATGGCGCCAAGAAGGAGGTTGGATATCTTACAACCCAGAAACTCTTGTATTCGGGAAGAGAAACAATGCGACTTTATTTGTTAAAGAAAGGTGGTGCAGATATTTTAATAAATGGAGAAAATACTATATACAATCCGTTGCATTCTGTTGCCTTTTTTGGACAAGTAGATATTTTACGACAAATGTCAAATTATACAGACCTTGACACTGGAGGTCCATTGCACTACGCGTGTCAGGGTCAGAGTCTAAAGTCTGTGAAGTACTTAGTAGAACATTATGGTGTAAAGAAAACATGGTGGTGTAAAAAGGCGAATGATTGCAAGACAGTATTACATACCGCTTCATACACATTCTCAACAAACGCAATTCCTGAACTAGAACAAATAATTCGTTTGTTACTGAAACACTTTCCAAATATCTTGAATCAAAGAACAAAGAATGTGAATGATTTTTCTCATCATTCCGAGACTGCTTTAGAAATATCTTTATTACATCAAAATGAAATTGCTGCATTTGTCTTACTTGAGATAGGGGCATACATTGATTGCACAAATAAGAACATGATATATCAAGCAATTCACATTCGTAATAGTACGATTGTAAAAATGCTCTTATTCAACTGTCCACAATTAGCAAAGGTGTATCATTTGTTTCATGGATTTCCTACTCAAATGGCTGCATCTAAGGGGTCAATAGATATTCTTAAAGAATTATCACACTTCACTGATCTTGACAACGGGGTAACACTTTCAACGGCATGTCGGGAAAACCAAATAGCTGTTGTTGATTTCTTACTTGAGTTTGGGATTAAAAATACCACTTTCTGTTTAGACAATTTTACTTTTTGCACAACTGCCTTTTACACTGCAATTTCTCAAAAGAATAATGTAATTCTTAAAAAGTTGATGTCTCATTTCCCAGATGGCTACAAAATAACTGAAAAGTCAAAGGAAGGTGATCACTGGGAGGATAGCATCAGCGTGCTTGGGTATGCGATAGCACGTAATATGACGGAGTTTGTGGTAGACGTCTTGAGGGCTAATTCTACCCTCACTACTAAAGATTGTGATCAATTGATGAATTTAGCTATTCATTATAATAACACGGTGATCGTAGAAGCTATTACAAGAGAATATTTCCCATCGCCATTGTACTTGAGTCATGCAAGCAGTGAAAATAAAACTGAAATTGTCAAAGCATTGCTCAATGCTGACGCAAAGAAGGATTCCAAGGTTTTCTACATTGATGAAGGGGGAATAAACCATAAAATAATAGCATTGTGTCTTGGTGTTATAAATGACAACAATGACATTGTTGATGCAATAACCAATTCGGGAATACCAGAGAAAGTGAACTTTCAAACTGCAATCATTATATTTTTTCACAGCATTCAAACATTAGATTTCAAATTGTTGTGGTGTGGACTAAGTTTGCTCTAGACCCAATGATACATACGATGATTGTCTGCATTATGCTAGTAACCAATTTTTTCTTTCTTTTGGTGTAGGATTCTCACATATCTAAAGGAGAGCTATAGTCAGAACTTGTGTTTTAAAATCAAACTGTTTCTTCTTTTTCTCGTTCACTTGTAACATCATGACTTCATATGATAATCCCCTCATCACTGATAAATGTTGCTGTCAGCCTCAGGTCTTTTGCTGTTCCAAATAGCTTTTGGTGGAGGTCAACATTTTGTGCCCAGACTCTTTCTCTTGCTATTTAATGTCTCTCACACTTTTGTAAAATGTGTTCTGATGTTTCTACCTCCTGGCATAAGGTGCACATCTCAGAATGTCTGACTCTGAATTTTCTAAACATGTTGGACTTCAGTCTATTGTGGCTTGTTCTGAGCCTGAAGATTGTTACTTGCTCTTTTCTATTCAATCTATGGATGCTGTCTCTTGAGTTGTACTTCGGGTGTTCCTTTTTCCATTTATCTCTTAGGCCGGCTTTTATGGTGGCCTTTGATTCTTTGTATGATGTGTTATTTTCTATTTGCATCATTTCCCCCCTTCTTTAGCTAGATGGTCAACTTTCTCATTTCCCGGTATTCCACAATATGCAGGTATCCACTGCAGTACACATTTCTCAAGATAGCCATATGATGATGTTAGGTTATTTACAAGGTTGTCTTTGTCATGATCATATTGCTGTGGGTTGGAGATGGCCTGTAAAACTGATCTGGCGTCCGTGAAGATAGCTACATTTTTCTCAAGGTTTATCAGTGATTGTATTTGATGGGCAGCAAAATTTAGGGCTTGAACTTCAGCTTTGTAATTTGTTGAATTTGCGCCAGTTGGGATGTGTTTCCCCTCTTTTTGTTCTGATGAATATGCCTGCTCCACCATCCTTGACTGCACCTTCTGCTGATCCATCGGTGTATACTATATATGGGTCCATTTGTCACTTGGGTACTTTTCTTGGATTAGTTTCATTGTGATCAGTTTTTTTTCTTGATTTGTCTGAAGCCCTTTGTATAGGATGCCAGGTACATTGGTTTGTAAGTTGGGGAACTTCTTTTTTTGACAGGCTGGGTTTTTGTTGAATGTAAGGATTTGTTCTGGTTCGCCAGGATCTATTTCTTGATGAAAGTTTTCCACAAAAAAAATCAAATCATATTGTTTGAAAACTTACTATTCTATACTCTTCAAATTTGTTAATGGACCAAAATATAAAATCATGGACAAATTCAAAGGAAAAGTGCCCTGAAGCCAAAAGTATGTCATTGTATAGATTATCAATAGATCTTTCCAGATAGATATTTCTTAAAGCCCAAACATAGGGGAGGGTACATACTAAACCACTTTAATTCAAAGGGAGTTTTTAACAGTGAACAGTCATCAGATAAACACCTTTAATAGTAAATGTTTGTTACTGATGTAAAAGATAGCATTTTCTCATTTGTATAAATGATCACTGTACTGGGGCAAGTTTTCTCAAGAGTATCCAATCACAAGGTCATAGAATATTTTTTTTTGTGAAATTGATTTATCTCAATGCAGATGGAGGTGCTATCTAATGAACATTAGCAATAGAAATTGGCTTTCCATATTTACACTGTTTATATTTATTGATAATTAATACATTCAAATTGTCAGATGGTGCTGGATAACCATACTTACCATGTTACCTCGCATAACACTATATATAATTATATAAAACTGTAATAAAATTTACAAAGAACATTAACATTTTCTTCAGTCTTCCTTTATTTGTTTATATTTCCTTATAACTATAATCAACTACAGCAAATCACTTTTGGGTACATCTTTCACATTTCAAGAACAAGACGCAAATTATTACTCAAGATCAAGTCAAATTCGATTCATTTTGTATAATAAATTCACTGGATATAATCATTATTTAATTTTCTTGATGATAATTATATTCAGAGGTATATGAAAGATTTTCCAGAATTTTGATTGTTAATTGCCTATCCCCCATCATTTCCAATGTAACAAAATAATCACCTTTAAAACTATCTTATCAAAAATAATCAATACATTTTATTAACACAATTATCAAAAAAAAAGTAGTCAATCATTTCTTGGGTGGAACACAAAAATGTCATCATCTGCCAGAGAAGAGAAGTCATATGTCCCCCAGGGATTTTGACAACAATGCCCTGTGCTATTTTAAAAAGCTAAAAGGACGCACCCTCTAATGGTGCACATTTTCTGCCGTACAGTTGTTTGGTAAAAAAAAAATCACCGACAAGATATAATCATACATCAGAAGAACTATGGAAAATCATTATGTGGCCATTCCAAATTGATTAATTGGTCCACGTATGCAACTGTCCCACCTTTTCCAATTGACAATTCTTTATTAAAAATGTTGCTTCATGTCAATTGTAGACAACACAATCAATCTAAAACGTTGTAGTTTTTTTTACACATTTGGCTGGCTGGCCAGGCCAATGCAAAAGCATTAATCAACCAACTTTTTGAAGTGGCCTGACTATTTTTTCCTTAATCTCAAACAAACTGTTCATCATGTAGTTTGTTTATCTTTGAAAGCATTATGTCTTTTAGCGAGTTCACTTATAATTTGATCTTCAATTTCTTTCCCATTTTTAAAGTCTGCGTCACTCAATGTGATTGGTTGTTCATCTGTCTTTGTTACGATTGTGACTTCTTGTTTTCTTGTTTCTAAAATGTTTCCTACTACAACCTATAGAAGATTGAAAAAAAAATGTTGAAACCAGAGAACCATTATAAGTGAAAGTTTACTTACCATCTATGATTAAACAACCTTGTTTTAACAAAATTGATGTAAAGAGACCCTCCATCGCACATGCTTACATACACACAGACAATAATTCATTCATACAATGATACAAAATAATTAACCAATATTCACACAAGGGTTGATTTACCAGGTTTCTCTCAGAAGGATCCGCAAACACAATTATTAAGAAAATGGTCAAAATCTCAAACTTTTTTTGTGCCAAGCCCATCATTTATAATGGGCACAAAAGGCAATTCCCACAGTCCGGTCAAGTAAATCTATCAATGTTTACACAAAAAGAGATAATGTGATACATGAAGAAGTAATTAAAATTTTCTAGCTATTGAATGTAAAATTAAACCAAGATTACCTGATGTTTGTAATTTTCTAATGCTTGTTTTGCTTTTGGAATGAGAAGCTTCTGGTCAGTTTCCAGCTGTAGGTTGTGCAGAAATTAAAATAAAAACACACATTAAAGGTATAATCAACTTTAATACTATAGCTAAGTTGTTTTGTTTGTTTCACTAGGTGTAAGAGATATCTGCTGTTATCTTAGCAACAAAGATCGAAAAATAAGACAAAATTCCTAAATGTTGATTTAGAATTTTAGTTTAATACTTCGAGATATTCTGATTGAATTATTTTTCCAAAATCATAACTAATTGAAAACCAAACATACCTTGAAAGATACAATGAATGCATTTGGTGCCCATTCAGTCACTAGA
>JAVSBT010247196.1:0-12738 GCA_033118115.1 Pharyngocirrus eroticus | reverse complement strand
ATCATCATCATCATCATCATCATCATCATCATCATCATCATCATCATCATCATCATCATCATCATCATCATCAACATTATTATTACTATTACTATTATCATCTTCATTATTGCCATTATCAATATTTTCATAACTAGTAGCAGAAGTACTATCATTATTAGTAATTTTTGATATCATTATTCAAAATATTCAACACGTAATGTTCTATAATATGAGGGCGCCATTGGAAAAAACTGATTCTAGGCAGATGATGTAAGTCTTAAAATGTCTCACTGTTCTATTAAATTTCCAGTGAGCTTTGTTTTGTGTAGTGCAAAGTTAAACGTTCTCAAGCAAACAAAAATAAACATTATTTTTTTTTACATTTACAGAGCAATAGCACTAGTATGACCGATATGTTTCCTGGCTGGTTTCTCACTGAAGACGAAGCCAAAGCCAAGTATAACTTACCCGGTAAGAACCCAGTCTTAGAATATAACACTTTTTCATCTATATTTCAAGTAATGATTTTCAAACAAAATTACTTTCTTAGGCAAAAGTTGGGGTTTCAAACTTAATGATCTATTAGATTCTTTTTTTCCTATTTGTGTGACTCTTTGATACTCTTTAACCCAATATGTTGTTGACAGTCCAGATATTAATGTTTTAGTTTTAATCTAGCGACTTTCCTCAGTTATGGGGCATGCTAGTATATCATAGAAATAGAAATAGAAATAGAATTAACAATTGGTGAAAATACAACTAATTTGTTAACTAATTGACTATTCACTAAGGGATTGCAAACCATTTTGGTTGAATAATTTTTTTCTCCACATATTGGTAAACATGTAGAAACATAAATTATATTGCTCTTCAAGTTACAACAACAAAAATGAGCATTATTTATATGTAGGGAAATATTGATGTTAGATTTTACTATTTCCCAATCTGCCCTCCCCTCCCTGCCTCCCGCCTATTTTAGAATTCTATCAGATAACTTAAAAATAACTTTTAACTGGTTTTCTTTGTTTTTTGGGGTTTTTTTTCATTTTAACATCATGTTGGTGATTAAGACGATTTAAAACTGGAATTGGATACAACATGTGAAACCAAAGCTATTGAGAATGTAACGGGTAAGCCATTTACACTTTAATTTCAGATTTAGGCTACAAGCATAAATGTTTATACTCTAATGGTATATAATTTTCCATACTTAAAGACATATAACAATATTTGTTAAATAATGTTAGATGCTGGGTCACTTGGATGGTTTGGCTAAGTGCATTAAAATTGGGTTTTTTGTGTGTTTTCAGGCACAGTAAATCCCTCTTCCGGTTGGTGCAGGCTCTATGCAGATGGGAATCCTTATCTCACTGGTTTGATGTAAGCCTTTCAGTCATGTTGACTATCTTTTCTTCAAGGAGGAGGGGAGGGCGGAGGTGTTAAAACTTGTCTTTTTGATAGGGGGCACATTTTTCTCTGGGTCAAAAGATTTTTGGACACAATTGTTGTCTATATTAAATAATTAATGTTATTTCTATTCTCATCTTAACATTTCCAAGCCATATTTGATCATTAATCAACACTTATTTTGTATGCATAATCTTCCCTTGCAACGTGTACAGATGAATATCATTAAACCTTATCAGTGACCTTTCCTTCTTCACAGGGGTTGCAGCATTGACATTGAATCAAACGCCAAGGTCGTGGCCTTTGAAAGTGGAGACTGGGACGGTACATTAAAAATGTTTCCTTTCAATGGTTTTAACGATGAACCTCAGCAGATATTAGATTTTCCTGATGGTGTGATCAAAGATGATACATGGTACTGCACCTCACAGTACCATCCAGGGTGGAATGAGGTTGGTTTTGTAACCAGCACGGAAGACTGGAGTACTAATACAACCCAAGAGATCAATGGAGGATCCTTTAGGCTTGGCCAGTACTGTAGGGCTTTCGTGAACCCAAACTGTAAGTACCTAGCCCTGTTACAAGTTCATAGTTTTCACCCAATGGGAGAACCAAAAGAGACATCTACACAAAGAGCCAAATCAAAGTCAATTGACTCATAATAGGGAGTCAATCCTTATGTTAAATGTCAGCTGTCAAAGAGAGTCAACTGACCAACTAGGATAAGTAAAAATGACATCTTTAAGAGTAAAAGTGACTTCCTTTTAAGAACCAAAGTGACCTCCACAGACTCATTAATTTCCTTTTAACCGGTCAATTATTATCCAACAACTAATCAATTTGGAAAGGCCTAACATGTAATATTACAAAATGTCGCTGTTTTTTCTGTGTCACACTAACCAAACCAATCTTTTACATAAATAACATTTTCTTTTTTTCTAATTTTAGATTTCTCTCCACATCAAGAATGTCATTCAGAATATGTCTGGAAAAAAAGCACAACAGAGCGAAAAAAAAGAGAAACTAGTAAGTATCATAAACAACATAAAGCCCATTTTGTCAATTTGTGTTTTCAGAATGGAGATATTTTATCTGTAATTATGATATTATATTAATTGCATTGTAAAAGCTATATTTTTTTATATCAATATTAATATAATCATTCAGCTTTAATAAACTTCACTGATGCTATCTTGATAGCCTCTTATCTATCAACAGCTTAAAGGGGAAGCTTCCTACAGACAAATTGCTTTATGAGTGCTAGTATCCCTGTTTCTCACCAGCTTCAAGGTGAACTAGCTATAATAACCTAAGCCCTTACCATAGTTGGTAGCTTGTATTTTTGCAGTGATTTAGTTACACTTACAATCATTTGACTGAAGCAAGCTATTGTATTGTATTATCTGAAAGAAATCTTGAAAGCCAGTGAAAAAATATTTCCCTTGAAACTGCCCGATTTGAACCAGGGACCATCTGCATAGGAAATCAACATTAAATGCCGACACTTTATCCAGTTAGCCATTAAAACTCTCACATTGAACCAGGGATCTCTTGTACTGTGTTCAGGGGTATCTACATTATCCTATAGGACACCATGTCTCCATGCATATGAACTTAAAATATGAACTTATAAGTCCTTATCCTTTTCTTTAGCATGTAGTGATGGGAGCAAACCTTTGAAAATATCCTGTTGCTCATCGTAAGTTTTAAGTTTTTCAAGGATTAGTTGATTATACTTTTAAATAGAGTCAATGCTATTTCTTTCATCAGTGACTACCATTTACTGTTCAAGGTGTTAATTGGATGACTGTTAACTATTGTCAACAACTCCCTTTGCATTAAAGCTGTATACCATATCCTCCCCTTGTATGTTGTGGCTGTCATTAAGTGAAACCAGCTCCTGACCACCAGGCCCCAGTTTGTAAAATCTATCTCTTCTTCTTCTAGATGCAAGTCCTCTAAAGCCGAATACTGTGTTAAATCTGAAACAGATAATCTGTACTACATGGTCATACAACCGACATGGGAAAGACCAGAACTTTACCAGTTCATGCCTACAGGCTATTGTTTGTAAGTACAACCAAGTTTTAGGACTTTTATGTGGATTGTTTGCATATTTTATACTGTGCTCATTTGTTTTAGCTTGTTTTAAAAGTAAATACTCTCCTTTATGAACATCATTTTGGCCACCATTTTTGTGCTGCCTGTTTTAAAATTTGTAAAGTTGGTTTTTGAAATTCTGAATGGAGGAGCTATTTTAATTGTTTAATACGTACCTTTTTGTTTGGTGCTTGCTTCTGTTATTGAAGGAGGGTAACCCAGCTGGCTGATCTTCCATGCAACCCTCTGTTATTTATACAATCACCCTTTATTTGGTGCTTGTTTGTGGTACTTTTGTTTGGTGTTTGGGTGTTTCCCCCAAAAATAGCAGAGAAAAAAAACAAATCACAAAAAGAATGACACAAGACAACCCCATTCTAGTAAAAATAATTGATTCAATTTTTTAATTTCATTTTATGATCACAAGGGACGAAAATGGAGGCAGTTGTGGAAGGGGATGTAAAACAAAAAAGATGGAACACACTGTTATAGTGGACAAGAAAGGATATAGAAATAAGAAAGATTGTTTGAATGTTGCAAAAAAACAACCTGCCTGGTTCCGTGGATTTATTCAATCTTGCACATTCCTGAGACAGACCAAGTTTGTAAATGTCAAGGGGGACACTTATTGCATAACTAAAAAATGAAAAACATGTTGTGCAAGTTGAATATATATACATAACAATATCAAGCTTGACCATATTACATATTCATCATCGAGGGTATTAAGATAGATTGATTATCACATAGTATTGTATACTAAATAATAATTTTCTTTATCTCCTTATCAATAGGAGAAAAAATATGAAAAAAACTCATTGCATCCTAAAAGTTAAAAGTTAAGGTTATTCATCAAGGATGCACATATGAGCTTACATCATACCAAAATAATCATAAGGAAAATTAATGAAAATTGAAGAACTCATTCTAATCAATACATACTTTTTTTGGTTCAAGAAATCATTTCATTATTCTACATAGCATTTTACGATTTTGCTCTTTCTGCAAATAAGTATTTCATATTATGTATTACAGGTGATGATTTGATTATTGTCCTGTATCTTTCAACTTTGTTTATGATTAGCTTGTTAATTTCTTAAATGAGTCTTTTTTTTACAATAATTAGCTTTTGTATGTTCTATTCAACTATCACTTTGTGCTATGGAAGTTTTTAAATCAAGTTTGTATACGTATTTTAAAGGTGACTCATCTCTACAAATACCATATTGTTAAGAGGATCTACCCATCCGTTATGTTTAAGAGATTTCAGTGCAAAGTTCCTTTTCAAATAGACCAAGCACTTTAGAAATCCCTTTCTATGACCAACCATGTTTAAACACTTCAATCATTGGTCTTTTGAAATAAACTTCATCAGTAAAACACATAACATCACTACCTGAATTTAAAGAAAATATGAAAACATTTATATGTTCAATACAATCATTATCTATTGTATCTGTCGATATAATGTAAGATATATGTTTATTTTTACCACAATGTAACTGTTTTTTCTTGCCAAGTTTTTACAGTTCTGTAATAAGAACTAAACAAGGATTTTTAACACTTTTTGTCCCTTATTGCATTATCAATAATTATATTATCATGTTATTTGGTTATAGTATCATCTTATCATATGTTTTCTACATTATATATTTTGTATATCTGCATTTAATAAAGATTTGCAATAAATAAATAACTACTCATCTTTTCATATCTTGCCTTATGTTTATTCTTTTTAGTAAAGCCTTACTTGTGCCATTAAGGCCCATCAGGCTGGTGCCCATTCCCAGTGTCTGTATCACAAACGACTGAGAACTTTCATTCCCTCCAGACAGGATGCTCGTCTATCCTAGGTTACTTTCCAAGAATTTTCCTGGTTCCCATTTAACATTCTCTGGGTAAAGAAGTGAAATTACGAATAAGTGCATGGGTATAGGAAACCAAACCCTCAACTTCCTGATTTCTAGGATCACGCTTTGTCACATAGCTATCATGCTCACTGTGAATTCTTATGCATGTTGAATAAAACTGTCCATCCTGGGGTAACCTTAAAGACATTCCAGTAAGTCTAGGACTTCTGGGCTATCCAAATGGCCACCAGATATCAATTGTTGGGGGTCAGTTTAGGACAATAAATTTTCACCCCACTGACCCAGACCCAGGGCATAATTTAGTGACTCAAAGTTGATTAGCACTTTTATGATTTTGTTAAGCAGTTTGTATCTCTGCAATGTTAAATCTAGTGAAATTTGCATAGGCGTTTGACAATTTTGTGTAGCAAACCACTATGTGAATCAAAGTAAATTATTCCCTGTTATGGAATATATGTTGTGAGCATATACTGGGTCAGTTAACTGTACACAATACTGTTATACAAACCATTACAACTGACTCTCAGTATATATATTTTCATCATAGTTATAACTTTCAAAATGACAAAAGTCGTTGTTAAAATATAGTCTTTAGCTGAGCAATAGTATGACAGTAAAAGTTGCATTAATGGATTCATTTCAGTATTTTTCTTCTGTGGATATATAAAAAATGGCATTTTAAAGATCTATCAAATTTGGTCTGAAAAGGCTTTATTTGCCACTCTCAAGTAATTTCTGACCATATTTCCCATGTTAGATTCCCATAGAGATTTTTAAAGTGATTTATATTTCATATTTCTTTACAAACAAAAGATATCAAATTTTATTGAGTCGTAGAAAGGATGAAAAAAATTATCATTATCATAGATAAAAAAATATTTAACAGTCTGAATCCTTGTATATAATATGGTTCGTCTCAAAACATTTCTTTCACTTTCAAAAAATGTTTTGAAATTCATAATTTTGACGCTTTTATACTTGCTGCAGGTGTACAAGGTATATATTCTACCTATTATTATAGTTGGAAGTTGAACACGCATGGCATAAGTTAATGCCCTGTAGAAAGTGAGCTACGTTTTATTTCATCAAGGGTAATAACTCCTTTTATACTTTGATATGGGGAGATTTCATTTGTTTTGTTCCATAGATGATAATTGAGGAAACTTTCTTTTCATATCAAAGTGGGAATTTTGTTGATGTAATGAATTCTTAGAATCCTGTCAACGATAACAGTTATGACAATTAATATTTGGTAAAAAAAAGATTGAAGATGTTTTTGATTTGTGTAGACCTGACACATGTTTCCTTATGGGAATTTATCTTTTAGTTGTTTTTTTCTGTTTTCTATTTATTTTTAATCATGACTAGTATATGCCATATAAACATAGATATCATTATCATCCAATATGAGCCACGTATAATAGTGATTTAAATCAGATTTTTACTTCCTGGTTCAATGCTTTACCCTTATGAAAAAAGGCACTTGTATTACTCTAAACACACAGCATTGAGGGGGTGTTTATAAAATAGGCATATCCAGGATTTTGCTGAAGGGATGGGGCTGGAAGATTGCAAGAAAGTCTACATATTCGACTTCTAAAGCAACATTGTTTGACCAGTTGAAATTTTACAAGGGAGGGGTTCAAAATCTCTATTTGGGTCCAAAACGACACTGAATAACACTCTGAAAAATGTTGATTATTTAATTGTTTCTATTTTCATTTCAAATCTTTATTTCATTCATTTTTTGTCATCAAAACTCTACACTTGACATTAATCTGTAAGCTGAAAGGGGTACGAGCCAACGAGCCCCCCCCCCCCCCTCCCCTCTTTCCAGATCCACTTATAGACTAACGGTATAAAAAAGGAAGAGCAATTATTAGGCAAAAATAAAAAGGTTTCTGTTTCCGGCACAAGGAATATTTGAAAAATGATGCGGGGACGCGTTTTGAGATTCTACCTTATTCTATAACCCCTTTTCACATCTATATCATCATCATCCACGCTTCACGTCACGGTTGTGACACTGCGCATCGAATCACTTTTCTCCACGCTATATGATCATGTGGCAGTTTTATTAGAATCTCAATTGCCTTTTGTGGGTTTTTGTACGGGATGTTTATGTTCATTTCTTTTAGGTCACGTCGGACAAGCTCCATGATGAAAAGGGATTATGATTACGCTGTATTGCTAATGCGCATGCGATCTTCGCATCACGTCATATACCCCACCTTAACTATCTGGACGCTCTGAAGCGCCTGTCTTTCGCACAAGGGACACCTAAATTCAAACTCACCAGATTATATGAAACAATAAAGAAGTAATCAGATAGGGTAGATTGTATTCTTAATGAATACTACTTTATTTGATTAAATTTAAAGCAATTCATTTCATATGTTATAATTCACTGTAACATTGCCCACTTATTCTCCAGTTAGTTTCGATGGTAATATTATTTATTCTTATTCATACTGTTGTTGTCCATAAGTGTGCATATCTTAAACGAATCTCATTATTACAAAATAGGAGGAAAAAGGCCAGTTTTATGTTTAAAAACAAAAGAGTAAAGTTGATTGTTAATGTGGTGAATCGTGAACTAGTTGAAATTATTGTTTAAATAAATCTTTATGGGATTTCTGTAAGTTTACATAACACCAAAACTTGATATTATTTCTGTAGCCAGTGTTCTTTTATGGTTAACCCCTTCCCCCTTCGATCTTCCGATATTTGATTGAATTATTGACAAATTCTTGCGTTGGATTAAAATGGCCTCACGAGTGGCCCTATCAGAGCCGATTTTGCAAATTTACTTGATCATGTGTCCATCTGATGTCATAACCCGCACAGTGTGACGGCAGATTTTATTATGGCAACTCGCGGCGACTCAAAAATGCAAGACTTATCGCCACGAAACCACCACTTAATTCCCCCAGGTGGCGTGCTCTTGAATGTGGGATTGAAATATGCGCATGGATGGGAAACAGAACCCTTTATTTTTTGGCCTTAGATTTGATTTTAAAGGTATGTATATGATCTTGTACATTCACTAAATGATACAATGTCATATCATTTCAGACGAGCAACGCCATGCCACTAATAACCAAACTCACAACAGGATGTTTTTTGGGAGTATGTCTGCTTCTGATGGTATCCTTACATAGCACTGAAGGCGATCCTGATGCGGAAGCACGTAGCAAGATTAATGATTATATCCATCCCAATACCCATTGCATATTGGAGGCTAGAGAATTTTGTAACGTGAGCAGATATTTATTGTAGCAATATAACACTAACACTTCATTGTTTGTACCAAATAATCGCTTTGCTAATATAATCCATTTGACGATCCAAAGAGTAAATAAAATATTTTTTTTACTTTTACTATAATCTGTATAAAGCCATACACTAAAGAGTAATATGTTAATAGTTATACCTTTAAACATTTCTATTTTTCTGAAAAAAGGGTTGGTTCACTGACAACATTCACAAAAATGTGTTGATGGTATCGGTGCATTCAGATGGATAAGCCTATTTGTAATCCTGTGCGCGCATAACTTGGGGAGATAAACTAAGGGCCCCATCTGAATGTGCAGATACCCCCATTTGTAGAAGTTACATGAATTTAGTGGAAAATAGATGTAACAGTAAAAGGTATCTCTTTTATGATTGTAGGGCACGCACACTAACATGAAACAAATGTTTCCTGGGTGGTTTCTCACTGAAGAGGAAGCAAAACTCAAATATAACATACCCGGTAAGAACCATGATTTCAATCGTTAATGTATAAATCATCTTAAGATAAATTATGTTGTCAATTTAGGGCACCCCACAACTTGGCGATTTAGTGGCGATCATTTTTGAATATGTGTTGATTTCGAATTTAACGAATTTCTAAAACAGTTGGTTTTATCATTCACTGCATGATGATATGATACATTATCTAGTGACTTTAAACCAACTCAAAACTGTTATTGGTCAACTTCAATAAGGATTTAGATTGTAACCATTAAAAAAAATCAACTCGATGTGATCTGTGAAAAGGTTTCGAAATGCTATCTGTGTGTGAATAGTGGTTTCTAATTTTCTCTTCTACTTTCATTTAATATTGCTTTTGTGATGAAAGGCAATGTTCACCTGGAAAGGGAGGTAACATGTAACGATAGTACTGTTATTGTAAAAGGTAAGAAATACTATATCAACATTATTATTATTATTATTATCAGGATTATTATCATAAGTAGTAGTAGTAGTTGTGGTAATGGTACTGGTAGTATTAGTTATAGTAGGTGTATTAGTTGTAGTAGTAGTAGTAGGAGAAGTAGTAGTAGTAGTAGTAGTAGAAGTGGTAGTAGTAGTAGTAGTAGTAGTAGTAGAAGTGGTAGTAGTAGTAGTAGTAGTAGTAGAAGTAGTAGTAGTAGTAGTAGTAATAGTAGTAGTAGAAGTAGTAGTACTAGTAGTAGCAGTAGTAGTAGTAGTAATAGTAGTAGTAGTAGGGGGTAGTAGGGGGTAGTAGTAGTAGTAGTAGTAGTAGTAGTAGTAGTAGTAGTGGTAGTAGTTGTAGTAGTAGTTATAATAGTAGTAGTAGAAGTATTAGTAGTTATAATAGTAGGAGTAGTAATAGTAGTAATAGTAGTAGTAGTAGTAGTAGTAGTAGTAGTAGTAGTAGTAGTAGTAGTAGTAGTAGTAGTAGTTATAAAAGTAGTAGTAGTAGTAGTAGTAGAAGTAGTAGTATGAGTAGTAGTTATAGTAGTAGAAGAAGTAGTAGTAGTAGTAGTCGTAGTAGTCGTAGTAGTCGTAGTAGTAGTAGTAGAAGTAGTGGTAGTACTATCCATTCATTCATCCATCGAAAGTAAAATGATATTAAACATGAATTTTTCCAACAAGATTTTTTTTTAAATTTTATTGCTTGATCTGAATACCAATATTTTAATTTTATGATAGTAAAATACCAATTAATCTGCCTGAGGCCATACCAAATTGATTTGTAGATAGTTGGAACCTTACTAAGAGTAAATTCACGTTTCAACTTTTGTTTTTTTTCACAAATCAACTTAAAACGTGAATAAATCATGCATGATTATACACCATAGTCGACAGGAGAGCCATATGTACAGTCCCTGCCACCTTGTGTCGAAGTATAAAGTATAATAACAATCACATTTTCACAGATTTGTTTCTTCATGCCACCTAATCAGCCTCATTTGAAGTGGACAAATTTTGTATTGTCAGAATTTCTGTTGGTTAATCTCCCCATACAGCTGAAGTTGCCTCCTCAAATAATGTTGTTTCTGTCATTGAGGATCTTCAGTTTGCAAAGTGTGTTTCTTACGAGATGAGACCCAGTTTCATCCAAGTATCAACACTCCCTGCTCCTCAGTCAGAAACTGATAGTGCTAAAAATACTGAACACATTTTCTGCTGGTTGATATTGCTAGATATAACAGCTCTATTTTGTTGCATGATATTGTGTGGCCAAGCGTTTTTTTACCTTCATTTTCAACAAATGTTGTTTTAAACAAGCTTGGGGTGTTCTTGTACCCTGTTCATTAATACAAGCATGTTGAATGCTGAATGATAAAACATTAATTTAGTTTATCTAGAAAAAAAAAATCTAGAAAAAAATAGATATATATTGACATACCGAGGAGAGAGAGAAAGAGAATAGAGGGTAACAATTTGGCCTGAGGAATATCTTCTGAGGCTGTCCTTAAAATGGGATAAAAAATTAGCAACTGTTTATACAATCAAATATTACTTGATGCATTGGTTGAATTTATCATTTTCACTTCACCCCATTTTTTCAGGCCAAAATCTTGACGAAGGTGGTAATTTAGGTTCCTGCATCTTTTGGGTAGATAATACAGACATGCCATACGAAATCCCAGACAGGTAAGCTATATCGTAGATCTAGTCCGCCTACTAGTTGTCAATCAAACCCTAAACATTCCTCACCAATATGTAAATAAGTCAGAAAACATTAATTGTTGGTAATGGTCCTGGGAATAGTTTGTTTTCAATGGGTTAACAGCACATTGAGGTGGCGCCTCTGCTGAGTGTCTATTGAAATATATTTTCAATGTATTCTAGAGATTTACGATTGCTTAAAAGTCTTTTAATTGGTACTTTTATTCACCCTTCTTATTGAAAAGGGCAAAAAAGATCTTTAAATAGGCCAGGGATGTATCTGTGACCTTTCTTTTTCCACAGGAATGACCCATACGGAATTGGTATCAATTCATCCATGAAGGCTATTGCTCTTTACATTACATACGAAGACTACCATAAAACATATCTTCGTCGTAGAGTGTCTCAATGGACATTTGACTTTCCTGATGGTTTGATTAAAGAGAACATCTGGAACTGTACCTTACCTCTTCCTCATAATGGAGAAATATATGAAAAATATACAACCCAAGATATCAATGAAGGATCTGTTTTTAACAACTATATTACTTGCTCAGCTTTAATAAATCAATCCTGTAAGAACCATGATTACTCAAAAGTTTACAGACATAATCTTAGCCATTTTTTTATTCCTTGATATTCTACTAATTTCCTTGTTTCCAAATTGAATAAAAAAATAAAATCTAATTTTTGTAAACTTTTGGTAATTTATAATTAAATTTCTATTACATTAAATTTTATCTTAGATTTCATGGAGGTTTGTTGGGCTTTTTCAGAATCTGCTTTGTAATTCAGTTCGAACAAGTTTTTTATGTACTGAATTTTTTTACTTGCTGATAAGACCATTCCAAATTTTGGCAGATCTTTTTTTTTTTAATTATCACAACTTTATAGTTATCTATCTCTATTACTAACAGAAAATAAATGTAAACAAGACTTCATTTGACAATTTTGAAGAAAAAAATTATCAATTTAAAATTAATGGCCCAGCCACATCTAATCAATTTTGAATGGCCTTATGTACTGCGATACTTAGTGGACAATTGAAGGAAACAAACTGATGACCAATGTTATGATATTTCATACTTAAAGAAAGAGCAATTATGTTACAAAAATTAACTATGTGTATGTCTACTAGTCTATATTATTCTCATAAACTTATCTTTGCATTTTTTCCCTTTTTGCCAATCTACAATGCATATTTCACCTCAGATTTTGGATGTCAAGAGGAATATGTCTGGAAATCAAGAGGGGGGAGAACAAAAAGAGAAATTCGTAAGTTGTAGAAATCATATTATCTCGTGAAGAGTATCGAAAACTTTGATAATTAATCTTTCAATTACAAGTGCATCAAAAAAGTTAAGTTCATTTCTTCTTATATAATCTCTTGTTAGTATATGCAGGCCTTGAAATCTAGAAAAAGCCTTGGTGCAACAAGTTGCACCAAGGATTTTGGTTCCTTGGTGCAATCGCA
>JAVSBT010247085.1:0-12738 GCA_033118115.1 Pharyngocirrus eroticus | reverse complement strand
GTTCATATATATAGTATGATATATATTCTTTGTTAAAAGTCTATGTCATGGAGTCACAGATGCTCCAACGTGATTCGAATCAAAATGAATACCAAATCTGTTCTATTACAGCACTGTCAATGTTTTCCAATTGGCGAACAATGTGATCGTGAATGGGAGGGTGTGCATGAGCCAGTGTCAAAAAGTATATTTGGTAACATTGACAGCGATATAGGAATGGACTTTAAATTGTGTGATACATGAAGCCTTTGACCAATATAACAAACAAACAATGTCATTGGAAACAGAAAATTTCAAAATTTGTAAAATTATACCTTTCGGTAATAGTCATCCACCAGTTCCTTCATCCTTGAGTGAGGAACTGTGAAAACATCAACTTCTTCGGGTATTAGAGGAGCCATCTTGTCAAAATATACAAGCCTGTTCCAACCTACCTCGTTTTGAGAAACTGTCAAGCGGCGGATATTTCGAAATCAGTCTATCATTATGTCAAGATTCATTTTTTACTTACCACCAGGTAGAGACACACAAGCGAAAGAATTTCTCTGTCTTCAGCATATTTAATATTGGACAACATGCAAATATAAAATGTATCTCTGACACCTCTCTAGTCTCACAAATGTTTATGACTGATTCCACAATCACAATTATTGTAAATGCAGACCCATACATTTTAAACCTCTGATGTCTAATATTTTTTGATAGAAGTCACAAAAAATGTAATTGCTTCTTTTTATTAATTATCAGGTCAAATCAATAATCTGTTTGAAAGGAAAATCAAAAAATATTGTACAGACCACAATTTCATCAAAAAACTTGGACAACTCATTTCCTGCCATTTTTCACTTTATCATAAAGAAGTAAAAGGTAATAATTATTTGAACACAAATGATGGACGTTCACAAAGCAAATATAATTTTTAAGGAAAGAAAGGTTGTTTTATATTAGGTTAAACTGTGTTCCCAAAGTTTAGGTCACAACATGTAAAAGGTAACTTGCTAACAGCACAGAAATTAACATTTTCAACAATACATAAGCACCAAAGGAAATAGGTTTCAATAATTATATCTCCAATACATTTCCAATATCCCAATCATTCGATTACCTTTTATTGCCTAGAATGAACAAAGAATACCTCTCCTATGAAAATGAAACATTAATCAATTAAGTGGTTTTCCCATAGAATAACCACAAACCATGAAGCGTGTACAGGCTTGAATACCCATCCATGGAACAGTAATCAATTGACTTTCAATTACCTTGGTTATCCAGAAAAAGGACTGATCCATTCCTTACCAGAAAGGTGGAAGAGGTTGCAAGATGTGTGATGGAAAGTTATGCTGAAATACACTTGTTTCAGCCTCAAAGTCAAACGAACCAAAGCATGACAGATAATTGCTGGAGATGACAGCATGTCATTTTACTTAATTACCAAAAAAAAAAAAACCACTTGTACATTTAAACTATTCATTGTCACAAAAAGATAAAATATCCTTGTGACATAATTATTATTATCATCATCATCATCATTTTTATTTACATCTAGATCACCTTTATTTTTTCTTCTTCATCTTTTCTTTTCTACTTACAAGACCATCCTTTCATATGCAATCTGCTCCAAATACAATAATATACTGTAAAAAACTTGAGAATTTTAATTAACCATTTAATTAAGAAATTAATCATCATCAAATTTTTTATTTGCTGAAAGTGAAAAGAAAATGGGGACCAAAATTATCTTAAAAGTAAAGTGCAAAATGTCATATAACTGATATCATCATCAATAGATAATTCAGTGCATTCAGAGTACCGTGCAACTCTTAAAGTACTCATATACTTTCCTCTAGGTCAGATAATACTTTTTTTTTTAAATAGTCAATTATCTATTCAATGATTAAACACCCTATTTATGATATTAAAAGCGTCATTGATAGAACAAAAATATAAAAATCAGATAATTATAGTACTCCACATATCCAGGTTGAGACATGAATAATTGATCAAACACCAATTTCTCCCACACCTCATAAAATGGAATATTCCATTTGCAGGTGTTCATATTTAAGTAAAGTCTGGACAGGTATTGGCAGGTATCCCAGAAACATGAAGTAAGGAAAGGCTGCAGGAAGGCAAGGGGGTTAGATCCCTCAGATTAAACCCTTTTCCTGCAGCCTTACAGATGGATATGGTTGATTAGGTTTTTTTTCATGTAGGTAATCACATCATGTTTTAGAATTCCTCTCAACTTATGGGACAAAAAGTTTATTGCTGCATTCACCAGGAAATTTAGATATTAGCACCAATTTTCAGATGATTTTTGGTATATTTATTCAAATATGGAATAAACAGGAACAGGGATATAGTCAGGTAAGTCATACTTACTTTTCTCACAATATTTTTGTAAATTTTAATTGAAGTGTAAATGTTAACTAGCAAATAATTTAATTCAAGGTTTAATTGACACTGTTTTTGGAAAATCATAAAATCCTCACTGGACTTATCAAGGAATCTTTATATGAATACTGAGACTTTGTTGGCCTAAAAAATAACAGCTAGTAAAAAACCCATCATAAAATGTATTGAAATTGAAATAGGATAGCATTTTACATGTAGTTTATGTATGCTATTTTATTATGACGTACAACAAATAATGCTTGGAGTTATGCAAACTTTTATATCTCCCCTGATCACCTCATTGGGTCATCAACTACGGTCTACCTGTATGTCAGATATAGTGATATAGTTTCCCTCATTTTCTAAATTTTGTTTTAATTTGATTGGTCTTTGTCCCATGTATAGTGCTCGATATTCGTAGGCCCAAACGCATTAATTCACATGTATATATTATTACAAGCACACCAAAAAAAAAAAAGCAAAAAAAAAGCAAACTAATTTCAAAACATGCCCAGGCCAAATACAACAGTGTAAACTTGTATTATTTGCATAAGGCATTCAGATTTCCATCAAGTTTGCAAAATCATAGTAGCATCATGTAAGGATTACAGGCTTGCCTGCATGTTTTGACAAGTTTACTCAATAAATGTCAAAGAAAATTGTCAAGATCAGGAAAAAAGAATAATGCTTGGATGGAATTAAAACTTTATCGATATTGTTACCATAGAAACCTGCTGAATTATGTATACAGAAACCATCAGGTTCTCCACACTTCAGTGGTTGCAATGAAAAGAATTGTTTTTCTCATGCAACACATTTAGAAACTCTGAAGAATTAATCTTACACTTAGATGGGAAATTTTACAATACATGTACTTGCAATAGAGAAAAAAAAATGATGCAGAAACATTAAAATTAACTGCCTAGAAATATCATACGCATGAAAATGCATATAAAGAATTGATACAGCCTATGGAATGACTTGCAATTTATGTAATTAATCAAAGCTCAACCTTTTCTACATGATTAATTCATAACTTTTTTTTCACTCAGTCATGTTAAAATTAACATACTAACAGTATATTACATGTTTTTCCCACCTCTTATGATGAACATTAGAGAGGCAAACCAATCAACCAACCAACCAACCAACCAACCAACCTGTAGACCACTTAATCAATCAAACAATTCAAAGTTTACACGTAGATCAATCAATCGATCAATCAATCAATCAATCAATCAAATAATTCAAAGTCTATAAAGATCTATAAATAGATCGATCAAATTAAAAAGTTGATACAACATGTGTCCAATGATTTCCTTTTATACGCCATTTGTTTCTGTTTGTTGGGTCATTAATCTAGTCCATTTTTTTATAGCATGATTAGATCTATTGTAGAATGTACAATTTATTACTTTTGAAATTAATAGTCCCTCCACTCAAGGATCCCGCATAAGCACGCGAACTGTCAAACTTCGAGATCTTACTGATCCTGACGTCATATTCCTATAGCGACGTGTATACATAGTGAAGTGAAAGATTAATGTAAAAAGATCAATAGTTAGGATAAAGTTCACTGGATATTGTCATTAACAAGTTTGAATAGCTGTCATTAAACAACTTTTAATTTGATTTACTTGTAGCTCGAACAGATCTGAAAATGTCCAGGCTACCACCAAGTGTGCAATATCAAAAGTTTTTGGAGGAATCCTATGACAAGGAAAGGGATTCCCGAATTAAAATTTACATGAAAACTAAGGATAGCCCTCAAACCCATTCGAAGCAATTTGAGGTGTTTAAAAAGAAATTGGAGGAAGGTGCTCCCAAGCCTCGTGCAGGACTAGAACATCTAATGAACAGAAAACCAAAAAGTTACAACAAAAGGATAAAAACATTTGATGATACTTTGCTACAACTTGCTCAGAGCAGATCTGCAGCCCAGTACAGAGATATGCATGACCCACTCCCAGAAATACGAGATAAATTATATGACGGTTTCACCAAAGAAGGAAAAGGAAGACATGAATATATGAAAATTAGATCTAGGACCATTCCCGAAAAAAAGTATCAATTTCCAGTCTTAGGTTCATGGGAATATGGATGGAAATTAAGTGAAGTTCTTGAAAATGGACAGTTTAAAAAACCAGAAAATTGCAGAAACAGCATTGTTAGAGACACATTTTATTCACGTAATGGCATTCCTGCTTTAAGAAGAGAACACACTATGTTTTAGATAACCCAGAATTATCATTTTTTTTATTTGTATAATACAAATCTGAACATTTTTTTAATGATTTTCCTTATAAATGTGATTGGACACCAATATAAGAAAATTTATATCTAAATAAATTGTACAGCTCATCCTTCTTCAGTCTTTGTGAATCAGGTGTTTTCAAGTTTTACAAATATATTATAAGGATTGAACCAAAGTGATTGGTGGGATGTTCACTGTTAGTGTTACTTGTACAAATCTGTTGATCTCGTAATCTGGATGATGACATGATAAATTCCAGAGATTAAAGTTTGAGAGTGTGTATCAAATTGTTGTTTAATTAGAAATTGTTGTGCAGATTACACTGTCATTGAGATTAATTGATTTTGCCTGAAAGTATGGTTCATTTTTATGATTATTTTGCAACATATTAACCAAATTTTTCTGTAATTTAGGTATACTTGTTTTATATAATGGAGTAAAGAATACAAGTTTCTACTTGCTTCCATTAGGTAAATATGATTATCACCTTAATTGCATGAAAATGTAAAATTAATTTCAAGTTACAACCTGCTCAAATGGCTGAATTCATTTTAATCTAACTTTCTGCTAATTTGACAGATGAACTCCAGTCCATTGTTGCATTAAACAATTGAATGCTATTTTTGCTGTTGAAAGTGTAAACATTGATAGCAGTGTTGACAAAAGTTCTTTGAATCTGGATTTTGTAATAAATCCTATGTACAGGTATTACATTTGATATGATAAGAAATTAATTTGGATTAGAAGGCAAATGCTGAAATTATATCTTCACATGCATTGAGTTAAGAGAGAATATTCTTACTATAAAATTTCTTTTCTTTATGCTGTTTTGGAAAATATTTAAAAATTCAATTTCTATGCATTTGCTATTCTCATGTGAACAAAATACATTATAGTTGTGTCCCATGACTAAAAAATACATATTTAATGAAGTCAAAACAGGATCAGGATAGGAAAAGATGAAAGTGCAAAAAGTGAAGCTTTTCAAGAATGACAACTGTGGACATTTTTTTTAGTCTTATTATACAATCTGGTAAAACTGAAGAGGAGTTTCGATTTCTTGAAGAAAAAAAAAAATTCCTTATTTAGAAAACAAGTGCTCTGTTGGCTGCGAGTGATTACTTTATGTTGTGACTTTTAGCTAAACTGTAGATGTTCTTTTCAAGGAATTATTACTAATTCCAAAGCTATAATTATATCGAGACCATAGCTTCAAATTGAAAGGACTTTTAGTGTAATTGTTATTGTTTAATTAACTGTATAAAGTATTGGTGTAAATTGATTGTTTGTCTACATTGTTATGAGTTAATATAAATGTTTAAAAATTTCTTTGCAAAACCAAAGCGAAACTGTGATCAGTATTATGTATTATACATGTATAAGTATAACAAAACCCTTTATCAGAAATTCCGTCCAAAAGGAATGTTATGCAATTGTGCATGATTGTAAATAGGATATTGTAAAGTATTGTAATTTAATTGTAGTTTTACATTATTTACAGTTTGTGTGTGTTATTCGATATGGCTTAAATATTATGTAAAAGAATCAACAATTATTCCGCCTACGGCATTGGCTATACATTTATAATCAAAATAAGGAATGAAAATCTACCTTTGTAAATACTGTAATGAAATGAGTGAATTATATTGATTAATTTAAATTGAAATGGGATTTGTCTTCACTTTTCATTGTTCCAGCATGTAAAGTAATACACAATAACGTGAGGAGAATACTCAAAGTAAGAGTTGAAAAGTTGTTGTAGGGGAGTTATCAAAAACGCTCACCAATCATGCAATATAGATGACTTGCTCAAGTTCAAATCATTCTCATTCTCAATTAACATGCAATAAACTATTTACTGTTGGAATTAAAACGAATCGTTGTTTTTTTGTTACATGGATTTCAGGTAGTTTGGTTCCGAAACTTGCATGGGCACTTGCTCTTATAATCTATAATTAGTTTAGCTGCATGGAACAAAATTAGAAACAATTTCTGAAAAATAGAAAAGAATCTGGTCAAATGGTGTGATCTTGTGTTGCATTTTTACTCTTTGATACTTGGTTCTTTGGCTTTTATAATCAAAAATGTAACCAGATTTGCAGTTTGTTGCTGTACTATCATTCGTAGTCCTATTTGACAAAATATCTTGCCCCTGCCAGGAATCGTGTAATAATTTGCAATGTAGTTACCTAGAAACAGGTGTCACAAAAAGCAAACACAACTTCAACTTTGGCCGTTCTTGAAATCTATAATTTCTTGTCACACTATGGCAGTTCATTTAACTTTTGTTTGCAATAAAACAAGGCTGTATTTGCTTTCATCTGGGAACCTGTACAGAACTATTACAGTGTGGTTTTCTTCCTGGCATTAGTTCATTAGAAAATCAATATTAACAAGAGAAATAATAATTGTTTCTAGTGTTTGTTATCAACCATATGTTTTTTTTTTTGGTCCATGAGTACAAAATTTCACTGTAATATTTTTCCTCAAAACCTTTCCACATCACACCATAGTTATTGGGAAATTACTTCTGACATAACTACAAAATTGAAGGGTGATACAAATGCCATTATGATAATAGGGTCATTTAGAAAAATTGCACTAAGTGATTTTTGTAATTCTGCAAACACGTAGGACAATGTGACAATTTTGGTCATTATCCTAACAAAACACAAGAGCAGGTTTAATGTCTTGGTGAAAGATTAATAGCACAATGCATTTTTTCAGTTTCTTTTTCAGGAAAAACCCAGGATAAAGTCAATTAAAAAAGATCAATTATTCCCAACTTTCAAGTGACATGGCAACTAGTATTGAATGAAGTGAATTATCCCAATGGCATGCAATATAATGATAGAATGACACTTTAATATGAAACATTTTGAATTTCCAAAAAAATTAAATCATGATAAATTGTATTAAAAAGAAATTAAGGGAGGATTGCCTTTCCCCACATAGAAAAACACCCTGTAAAATTCCAGAATATCCTGTTGTTTGTATATTTCATCAAAATAAGTATCAATATTAGAAAAGGTAAACTTACTTCAAGCAATCATATCTTTATATTGGCTTTTATTAAATAATACAAAATGTATTTTTTTGAATGTTATAATGTTCAAGCAAGAGACCAAATCTTAAGCAGCAATATTATTAGAAGAAATGTCCATTACATATAATCACAGGGACTTTTTAATTCCTAGGACAATAGTAACAATATAAAATACCTGGATATGAATACCGTATCTCAGATATACAAATATCTCTATTAGGCAGAGTTGAATACAAATATGCATGGCATTGCAAAGGTAGTAACAACACAGCAACAGTGCAACAAAAGGCATGAAAAGGATTAGTATTAAAATAAATAAGACATATTGGTCATATAAGCCTAACAACAGCTGTACTGTTTCATGTCTAAAAAGAAATTCGTTAGTCTCAACAGGATTTGAAAATAACTTCACACATTAAAACTATATCGAATTCCCATCAGGAATCATTATAGTTCTAATCTGATCATGGGACAACAATGGAAATGAAAAGATAGTCGAAAACCAATACCTCTCATGCTGAGGTTTTGATTGATAAGTTTATAATGCCTTCCAAGGGTTTTAAACCTATACCAAAAGTAGCAGGATTAGTACAAGGCTCTGATAACCATATGGTGTTTTAGTATTGGCAGGTTTCTTGGATATCTTTCGCGACAAGTTAATGTTATCATAAAACACTTCAAGATTTGTTAGTCAAACATTGAATACTTGTTCTTTGACAAGGCAAATATTCAGAAAATATCATTCAAAAAAGCAATAAATCATTTTGCCAATCTTGCCTACCAATGTGAATGTACATCTAAGCACTAGTTAGTAATATATTAAAGAGTCCAAATTGACAAACTATTTTTTTTGGAATATACATTATACAGTATTTGGTTTCACATGAGCCAGACATTGTACTTTTAATAATTTGTATTGAATAATTTCTATTATTACTAAATGTTGCCTACAAATATTACAAAATGTAGAAATTATGATAATTTGCCATTTTAAGAGAAACCACTCCCTCCCAAAACGACACAAACAAATCCTCACAAACAAACAACAAAAGAAAAACACACAACATGAATATATTTGCAATAATTATGATTATTTATTGGTCTGGTCATTCTAACCATTTTATGTTGTAATTAGCATCTCTTCTGGATATATTATAAATGGTTTCAACCACACTTCTTAGTTGAAAGTCATTCATTATTTTTTTATTTATATATGAATACTTAACCATAATTTAAACATGATCAAAATATTAAATTCTAATTCAATATAATTAAAAAAATCATAAAGGCAAACAAATGTGTATTCTCTACACAAAAACCAATAAAAGAAAGGTATTTTTTAATCAAAAGTGGGAATTCCTGACAAAGGATGACATAACCAACTTCACAGAGTCACATTAGGTTACATTGCAGAATTGCTGTGAACAATATCATATGTCTTATTTTACATTTTTTCAATAGAAAAGTTTGCATGTTTTCAGTCATATCAAACACTTCTAGTATACAACTTTCTCTGCAGAATATTTTTGGATTACTATTATAATTTGCAAAAAGCATGTAACTTTGTAACAATACAAGATGGCAGAAATCAACCAACTCAACCATAAATATCTCTATTATCTTAATGCAATTTATATAATAATCATATTGTATATAGATTTTAGAGTATATAAGTGTGTATAAAACAAGATATTTCTCATTAAATCGCATCATTTGTCTCATGCTTTTCTTCCTATAATTTTACATTTTCCTTCCTTTGACATTACTATCATTCCAAACCCACTCAAAAACTCAATCCTGTTTTCACATTCAAACCCTCAAGAAAAGAGAGAAAAAGATACCAAGGCTGAGTACCACTGTTGCACAGTAATAATAAGATGAGAAATGAAATTATCACATTTAATATGAAAGTTGAACTATCACTGGTACTTTACATACATTTTCAAAATACATAATTTAACCATTGAACTATATACTGAGGCATTATATCATTTTAATGTTATATTTTCTAAAACACTCAAACTCTTGTCTCTTAAATCTTTTTGAAACTGCATGATCATGTAAATCTTAATAGTATTTCTCATTGATATATATTTAGGCAAACCAATAGTATTTTTAAAACGTTTTCGAGTGAAATGATAGAAAAGGTAGAAATTTGCAGTAGTCTGAATGATAAACTTCACTTGTTATCTTCATGAGCATAACACCCTGTTCATGAAATAAACATGGTTGTCATCAAATTCTTACATTTACAAGCATCAAATATCTATATAAACTAAGTTCCATGTAAAGATTCTATATGTCCAACAATATGAAAAATCAAAACTAACTTAATGACATTTACATTCCTCTACCATTTATGTGTTAAAATTCAAGAAAGCAAGCCCAAAATAACCATGAAGACATAACCATAACGGTGATTGATTTAGACACCAGACCAGTATTTTCTGAAATTAGTCATTTTCTTAATAAATAAACATGCTATCTGGTCTGGTGGCAAAATAAGTCTAAATCAATCGCTAAATAACATTTGTGTGTCACTTGTACTAATTTTTTTATATTTACAATACTTTCACCAACCATAATGTATGGAGATGAGGGGCTTTACCATGATAAGAACAAGTTGCTGAGAACATTTTTTACTGACTTACGTATCCCTTTGTGTCCTAGCAGGAGTTTGGTTTTAAAGGTCAATCATAATTTCCTGACTTCTGGACTAAATAATTTTAAGCTGTAGTATTTCCCCCCAAAGAAACTAGGTCCCTAACAGTAGACCAAAAATACATGAAGTAAAATGTAGGTTGTAAGAATGCCTAAAGGCCGCAGCACAACTTCAATTTTCACCCTTAGATTCTACTGATAATTCATGAAGCTCATAATATAGTTTTCTTCATTAAAAAGTAAATTTGAAAAAAAAAAGTAGGAAAGGATTACCACAAATATACAGGGGAATGTTCAATACCGAAATCACACACATAGAATTAATCCAAAACCAACAAGCTGGAGGTGGCCAGAATTTTTAAATATATCTTTGAACTTAATGCTTTTACAATTATGAACACATTACACACTGTACTTTGGGAATAACACTTTCACCTTTATAGTAAAATACATTCTGCTACACTGGTTAAATTTCCTTTGTCCAAAGTGGCAATTCAAATGACAGAAAGATCAGATCATGTTGCCTGATATTTTGAAAGGAAATTTTGCTTACAATTTTAACATCCAAAAAGGGAATGTCTTGTGGTATAGGCTCTACAATTGAGGGAACACCAAAAGTTTGCATCAATACTAGCATGAGCTCAATAGAATATTGCAAGAGGATAATGATTGTTCTTAGTTTATTATCCAATCTTTTCCCCCAAAATGCAAGCTATACATCTACCGTATTTATTCGAATTGCCGCCGGGGCGGCTATTTTTTTCGAGAGCCTTCTTGACCCGGCGCTTATTCGAACCGGCGCTTATTCGAGCAGGGGCGCTTATTTTTTAGATCAACGTAAAAAAATTGAAATTGTGACCATTTTACAAATGTACGCACATTGCTAAGAGAAGCTAAAAAAACAAAACCTTGACACTTTCTTATGTGAAAAACGGGAATTTTTTATTTTGTTTAAACAATCTTTCATTTCTTGCCAAACAATGCATTTCGCTAATTATTTGAAAACCTGAGTTACAATAATGCTACAAAAGAGTCTTATCTGTCTAACCACAGAGAAGCAGCGTCTTTTGTTAAGCCTTGTTCTAAATCTGCTATAGCTTCCAGTTTAAAGTTAATGGTATAACTATAAATGTGTAGTTTACGTTTCTAGTTGTCATCGTCCAATTCAGAGTTAAAACTTTTGCATTTACTGGTGTCAGCCATGTCAAACAATGCATTAAAAATATTAGTCTAGAATATTCAGTACTATAAGACTGGCAGTCACTAGCGGCACTGTCTGACAGGCTAACCGGAAGCAGTTACCCGGCGGCTATTCGAGCACCCCGGCACTTATTTTATTAGAAGGGTCTATTAGGGGGGCGCTTATTTGAACCGGTTTATTCGAACAGGGGCGGCAATTCGAACAAATACGGTATCTCCATTTTTATACAACCACAGGCATTTCTGATTATGACACCAAATAAAGAAAATTAGTTGTTCAGCTAAATAGGCGATGGATCTGATGAACCTGCATCTCTGAAGGAACATTTCAAAATAGATCATTGATTATGTATGTTCCTCTCTATTGACAGGGTGTGATTTACTTATTTTTCGACACTGGACAAACGGACCAGTAGGTCAAAATTTCTACTGGACCGCTAACTTGAATAAGAAGATAAGCCCAAATTTTCACTAGATAGCAGGGACAGCTGCTCCAGCTGGTCCAGATCTTAGCCAGACCTGACCAAATTCAATAGACTCGGACCAGTGGACCAGTAGTAAATCGCATCCTGATTGAAGTGCTACCTATTGGTTAAGAAGTACCCTCATTGAAAACTTTCAACTTACAAGAAATACACATATTCTTTAGTTTCATAAAACACAATTTTTTATGTGACAGCTTTTAGCTTAATTCACTTTTTTTACTTAGAGAATTTCTTATGAATCAATTTTATAACAATATATATCTAAAATATGTGACCCACAATGGTCTATTTTGTTATCATAGATGATTCTCTTAATAATCAATAATAAATCACTTTTTCTTATTAAATGTAAGGAATGCCTTGGTTTAATAAGTTTCTGAGTCTTTTCATCAAGAATTCCCATATAATTTAATCCATGATTTGATCAAAAGACAAAAGATGTTGTCCTCCAACACCAAATGTCATTAGATATAAAAAAATAAACTGCTGTTAGCAAAGTGTGTATACTTCAATATTTCAAAGCATTTTGACAAAAGAAGATTCTGTCATAAAACCCCATGATAATTTCTAATGCATTTTGTGACACAAGAAATAAAATCTGCAGGAACAAACATTGTTAAAAATAAAATGAAATAAAAAATGCATTTTCATCATAAACATACACAATAATATCTTTCACATCTCATGTTTCAAAAGTT
>JAVSBT010246974.1:0-12739 GCA_033118115.1 Pharyngocirrus eroticus | reverse complement strand
ACTATGCATGTACCAGGTTCTTTTATACAAAGAAATCATCCAACCAAAGTTCATTTCATCCATATTTACAGTATAACATTATTTTGCCCATAACTTCCTTATTTGCAACCTGGACTTACACCTATAGGGTTCTAGAGCAGCGAAAAGTAAAAAGTTCATGTAGATTTAAATGCAACTATATATAAATGCCTTAACTCAATTCCAAAGAGATTCATTCAGCAAAGACAAAGTGAGAAAAAAGGCAAATGTGTTGAACACCTTGATGACTATCATATTTATTTATCAGGCATTGGCAAATTGAAATACACGAAAAATGTTTTTAATATAAAGCTGTGTATATATAAAAATCAATAATGAAGTATCATGTTTCATCTCAAACAAATGTTTTTAAACTTTTACAACATAAAAAGAGTTTATACTATCTGCATTCGGAATATTATTTATCCTGGTTCCTTCATATTTTTCAGAGGTGTAAATCAAAGTAAACAATTTATAACAACAGCCAACAATTAACCACAGGTATACATGTTCAATTATCAATTCATAAGTAATTCAGGATGCAGATATAATTATTATGCACCTGCTTGGGAAGCATACAGAATAAGTACTCACTTTGCTGCTTCTAGATTTATGCACTGGAGAGTGATTTTTGGAACTGAGCGGGGATAAGCCACAATCACTACAGAGTAATGGAAGTTCATTTCTGTTACACAAAGGACTATCCCCTAGAAAAGTAAAATTAATAATACAAAATACTGTTTGGATTAGGGAATATTATAATTCTGTTAAAGATTTCAAAGGACTAAGGCAAAAATAATAGTCAATCATACTCATTACTGTGAGTGTAGATTGTGACAGCTGGGGTTCCTTTTGTAATTTTAATTTGACACAATGCACAAAACTATCCTGGATATCAAATAATTTTCTTATTGCTGTTACCACTTGTCAATAGATAAAACCTGGGAGAGCATTATATCAATTATGCAGGACATCTACTTACCATCATGATTACATATTCCTTCAGAACAGGCAATGTCAGAACCATCTTGAGAGCTCGGTATACTGCAACTTTCACACCCTTCCTGGCCTGACGAGTACCCTGGATCACTATATTTACTTGTGCCGCCCGAGTCTTGGGATTCCTGGAGGTTGGGGCTATCACATGAACAGGTTTGAATGGTCACAAAGTCAGCATGGGTATCATCACAGGATGCACATTGCGTTGAGGTATCTTCATCACACTAAAATCAGAAATTAGAAATATTCAACCTGCATCTAATAACCTCTTGCGTTATACACAAGATTTAAATGTAGTCTCTCAATAGAGATATGTGAAGGTCAGCACAGAAGGGTCACCGAGATTTAAATCACAGATATTGTAGAACATTAAGCAAAGAAGCTGCTTTTTCATGCATTTTTTTCACTTAATTTTCTATTTGAAGAGTGGCCAAAGTAATGAAACATAGTGCCATCAATTGTATAATTTATGACATAAAAAAAAAATCCTTCTCTTTTTTATTCATATATCCGATTCACAATTAATTTTTATGGAAACTATGAAAAGTCACAAACATGTCTATTTATTTCATGTTATCATACCTTGCAGTTTTCTTTATCTTTGCCCTGGTCAATATCTGGATCAGGCTTTGTTTTATTCTTTTTCTTTTTTTTCTTCTGTCTTTTTTGTTCTCTTTTGAGTTCCTTTGCTTGTTCTTCTTCCAAAAATTCTTGATATACAAGTTCAAGATTGGATTTACCCTGTTTCTTTTCTAACTCAACCTGTACCAAAAAAAAAAAAAATTTCACTAGAAAAAAATTGCAGCGATAGCCAGTCTACATAATTAGCATTTATTCATCCTATACCAGTTCCCATTTCTACTAGTAGGTAAAGTGGGGATGATGAGGATAAAGTATCTTTCCCCAAGTACACACCAAGGTGCTTGGTCATGGTTTGAAATGGCGACACCGTGATTCATGACATTTTCATTTCTTAATGCCTTTCTTTTAAAGTCAGTGTGTTAGTAAACCGTCCTTCTTGTGTACATTCTTCCAATGTCTTGAGAATTTTTGAACATTTTGCCAAATTTAAACTAAGAAAGGAACCTTTCCGTTTCATCTAACAAACTTATGGATGAAAACATACCTCAAAATTTTTCCGCAGTGCATCTACCCCAAGGTAAAAAAGAATTTGCCAAGTTTGCTCTTCTGCTCTTAGTTTTTGCCATATTTTATGCAGTCTTTCATATAGATGTAGTCCTAAACAAGTTAACACCTCTTCCTGGGCAACATCTAGTGTTTTTGCATGCCTTTCCCTACGACTAGAAGATAAAAATGAATATACTGTAATATATTTCATAAAAGAAATCAATCATTGTTTACTTGTGCATGCATATCTAGGGACTTATTTGTCAAAATTTAGTTTCAAAACAAAGTAAGCTCTGTGATAACATTATGTACAGTACAGTTTTATCTCACCTTGAAATTTCAACATATTTTGCAATATAAAAGTTTAAAGTAACCATAGCTTTGCCAAAACTTCTTATACCAACTTTCTAGATTGATCTGTTGAAGTTGTAATGAAAAATAAAAAATAAGAATGGAGATAATCGGGCAAAATTTGAACTGCTACTTTGTTGAATATCCCTATTCAGGGTATTCTACTTTACAACAAATTTTGGTGAAATTTATGTTGTATTTGTTTTTAAAGAACACTGTTGTCAAGGAACAGGGTATCCTAGGGACCCAATTTGACACTTGCAAAGATATTAACCCTGAAATGAGACATCTATTTTTTTTTTTTACTTGTATGCATATTTACTAGCTTTATCATAGGTTCTCTTTTTGTCTAATTATCTGCATCCATAGTTTTTTTTCCATTGGAAATGCAACAGATCATTCCAGAAAGTGAATTCAAGAAATTCTGTAATGCTGTAGTTACTAAACACTTGTATTTTGACAAAAAAATGAAATTTCAGGTCGAACTTATAATCAGTACTGCAAATCCAGTAAATATTATTCAGTCAGGTGTTTAACAAGGAAAAATTGTATATTCTTACCTTCCAGTCAACTCAGGTTCAGCTCTACCTATAAGATGAGCAATAAAATCTGTATCACATAAGACATGTAGGTGCCTCTCACCAGGACAGCACCTTAGACCCTCATACAGATTTGGACAGTAGCCTTTCTCTTTGCTGGAATCTACCTCTCCAACAAGAATATTATAGGCACGTAAAACTTTGGACTTACACTCTGAGCAAAACCTGCAATCAAATCAAAGTATATACTGTCAGTTACAATATTACTATAAAGTCCATCATTTTAAATGTTGAAAATAAAGGCCAACATTAGTCACTTTCAAAAAGTGGAGACGACAATGATAGACTAAAAACCTTGGAATTACATCATACTCTTGCATTTACAAATTTTATGAAAAATGTTTCTTGCTTCCTCTTTAAAAGATATTCCTGTTTGTATCCTTCCTTAGAAAATTGTATTCACATTCATAAATCCAATATAAAGAAGTATAATTCACCTGTGTTTCCTCAGGTAATTTTCAAGAGTGTCCACCAAGCTATCACAGTCTATCAATACAACTTCCTCTCTACATTCTTGTGACAGCAAATCCCAGATGTCCATCCAACTTCTAAAATGTAAAAAAATAGATATATTACAGCCCTCAAAGTTCAATATTTTGTCCACAAATGTAGCCATATTCTAGAAATATGTACATTTGTAATTCTGTCAATGTGTGTCAAGCAACCTACCCTAAGGACTTTGTCTTGTGTGTGTGACTGTCAAGAGAGTGTAATGAACACCTTTTGTTTTTCTTGCTTTTTGGAATGGTCTCCATCATTGTTGTAAGCTTGGACCTGAAAGAAAGTAGAACATTTGATAATTTAGAAATGTCTGATATTTCTTTTTTTAAACGAAACAACATCTCAATCTTTCTGATAAGATAACTTTGATGTGCCATTCATTTCCTCTTGGTAATTATCAAGACAATATCATATCAGTGAAGATTATCAAAAGTGGACACTATAGAGCATCAATATACCGTAAAAAGGTGGAATATTAGCATTTAATTATGCACACAAAACTTCTTTTTATTGTCAAAGCACAAGTGGGATCATAATGATTTTTATTTACATTATATACAATTAAAAGTAATACTCACCCATGGATATAAAACAGAGCATAAATAGCCTTTGGATCAAAAAGATGATCTCTTTTAATTGATAAAGATGAACCTCTTGTAACTATGAGTGGTTCCAAGGCTGGATGACCTGCATTTACCAATTGCTTAAATAGTCTTTCCACGCTAAAATAAAATAAATTATATTTGATCTATTGTTTGACCAAAAATACAACTTCCTACTTTAAATGTGATTTATATAGTTAAGTATAATTATAAAACCTATACAGTTTCAAAATTCCATCTCATTGGGTTAAAAGAGCAAATACAACATCTATGTAGATTAAAAAAAACAGTCTACTGCCAAGTCTCCATTTTCTTCTCCCTGCTATATACTATTCAAATTAATTTTCTGAGTGCCAACTTATAATATAAACGCAAGACATTAAGGTCCTAGAAATTCTATCACAGGAATGTTATCTTCCTAAGTAACCCTTACACGAAAAAATGAAATTGTATATACCTTCTCCGGCATCCTACACAGGGTACCATTTGTGATAAAAGATGCATTATTTCTCTGTTTGTTACCATGAGTGCTACTGCAATCTCATCATTTGAAAGAGCACGGAACTTCTGTACAAATCTCTCAAGTTCAGCTTGCTTGACACCACCTTGATCACACCCAGCACAAGAATCATTGAACTGAATAACCATCTTCAATTTAAAAAATGAAATAAAATCTATAAACTATCTTATTTATCTGCACATAGAAATAACAACAAAAGCATTTTTCTACCCTCATTGCTTCAATTCTAAAAACATTGTAGTGGTAAACAAAAGGAGACCTTTGACCCAGAGACTTATCGCTAAAATCTAAAGCAAAAAAAATAAATAAATTGTGCACAGTTTTGTATGTATGTATGTATGTATGACAATATGGCCGAGATGACATTTCATCATGTCGAACATATTGTTGTGTGGGGGGGAATCTAAAGACGTTTGTTTCAAAATTTCCTATACGATGCTATCAACCAAAAACTCGTTGTAAAATGCAATAATGTGATATCAGACTTAATCATAAACATGCAATAAACTAGTCCAGGCTGATTTTGCGATATGTCAACTTATAAGAATAAGTAGGTCACTCTATTATGGGGTATTTCATGACACCATAATCATATGTAATTGAGAACAACAAATATAAATCTTGATTTAAAATAACAGATAAACCTGCATGCTTTTACTAAAATTGCCATTGAGGGAGGTTATGAGATAAAACTTTGGGTCCAAACAAACTGAATACACATACCGTCAAGGAATCATCAACCTCCAGAGGAATTTGCCTTCTTTCAAACGGGTAGTCGTCCGATCTACATACAGATACAAGCCGAGCCATTATATTCTTAGACATAACAAATATATAGCCTTGCTCATCAATATATATTCAATTGTTCAGTAAACTCAAGAAAGTGGCAATTGCTTCTATCATATAATAATTTGTAATAGTTCAATGAATCCACAAACGTCGGAAGTCCTTGAACGGTCAACCATTTGCCTAACAACAGAGCCACAATTGGGTATATTCGTTGGCGACTTAAAGTAGTTCTAATAATTCTAAACAACCCTTTGAATCTCTTGCATCACGTTGAACTGTACTGAAAAAAATACACACGGATAAAATGTACTGTCTTTTTATTTCAGAAACCTTTGAATGACTTCCTTGTTAGTGAAATAAGGTATTAGATTTAGAGATCTAGAAGTAGTACTTTTTCTTTCCAAACCGGAGAAAAAATATTACCCGTCTGTAAGGGAGAAGTTCGTAAACTAATTACACGTATTATTATTTACTTCTCTTTTGATATTGCCAGATAACTAAAAACTAAAAAAATTCTCATCTATGAAAATCAACTTGTAACTATTGCCTTCATCGCACGTTTTATTTTGCTTTCGGATGGTAGATACATTTTTTTTCAATTTTCTGTTTTTTTCCTTTAGCTGTCTAGTGCCCTACTTTAAAAACAAGATCACGGCAGCAGTAACGAGTAATTATTTCAAGTGGAAAGTAGGGTACACCGTTTTAAAACAACGTGAAGACATGCTGATTTGTTTACTAAAATAATGGATCAAAACTGGAGTAAACTTGGGGCGACGTTGAGTCAATCAACGAAAAAGACATTAAAGGAACTCAAGTTTCATACAATGACACCTGTTCAAGTATGACAAATTAGTATTCGTGAGAGATATATCAGTTGCCAAAGTAAAATTGCTAAATACCCTCATTATCGTTTACAACTTAATGTGTAAAAAGCACAGCATAAGCTGTCTCCTCATAGGAAAAAGGATGATATATCATATTATTGATCAAGTGTGTTCTTGGCTTTTCTAGTAATTTAGATGCGAAATTGCATTACATAAAGTCAGTAACTTTATTATCATCAATTTTAGGCTGCAGCTATACCCCTTTTCCTGAGAAACAAAGATGTAGCAGCTGAAGCAATCACAGGCAGTGGAAAAACTCTGGCATTTCTAATTCCAGTATTAGAAATATTACTGAAGAGAGAAGAACAGTTAAGGAAAAAAGAAGTGAGGAATTCCTTTTTAGAATTTCGTTTTCTGTATTCGTATAAAAGAAATAGATTTGTCAACCTCCTATTTAGTGATGAACTAAGTTACGGTCTTATGCATATGTCATATGATATGAAAATATCTATTAAGTTCTATGTTTTTTATAGGTAACATATTGACGCAAAAATATATAGCTAAATAATTTTATTTCAAATTATACTTTGTTTTTGTAAGGAATTATAGCTATAGTATGTAATTATGTAAGTTTTATAAATAACTTTCAACTATTAATCTTGTATTTGAAACTTGGAATCTGCTGCAAAATTAAGTTGTAGGGGCACTGTTGATCAATAGCTTCAAGAATAAAATTGACAACTACTTTCAAGACATTATGTTCAGCGCTAATGCTAATGATGTAGATTTAATGCAGTTGAGCCAAGGGCAGAAAAGTGCTATAAATAGAGCTTGGTCTCAGACAGAGCAGGGACCTAGTTTTGAGGACGGATCAAAATACCAGATACAGGCCACATGGCCTAACTCATCTGTGAATCATATCAATAATTAAGGGTACTCATTATTTATAGCTTACAAAACATGATAAAAATAACATGCTCCCTCTGAAATGTATTTTATCAAGTTTTGTAAAGTATAGATACCTTTTCTAATTTTTTTTCAAGGTGGGAGCTATAATTCTTACACCAACAAGAGAATTAGCCATTCAGATTAATGAAGTCTTGAGTCAATTCATAAAACATGTTCCACAGTTCAGCCATATTCTCTTGATTGGAGGCAGTAATCCAATGGCATCAGTGAAACAGCTCTCTGAAACAGGGTAAGGTCTACGAAAAATATTTTTTCTCCTTGAAGGTTAAAAGAAAAGGCCATACAAAAGAACATTTTTTATTTTACTGTTATTGGACTTAATTTTTAGAATGTGAAAAACGAATCATTGATCCTAAAGTGTTTTTTTTAATTCTCATTGTATTAGAATTCTTTCTAGGCTTTTCAAATGGCTTCTATCTGGATACATTTTACATGAAATATATTTGTCAATTTTAGTTTATCTTTGTTTGTTTAATTGTTTAGGGCACACGTTATTGTTGCAACCCCAGGAAGACTTGAGGACATGTTAAAGAGAAAACATGAAGGATGTGACCTTGCAGCTAGTGTTAAGGCATTGGTAGGGGGAAAAAACTTAAATTAGGCATGCCTTTGTATAAACATGAATAAATGTCCATGCTCCTATAGTGCCCATATCAAGGCAATACTTTGAAAGGATTTCCTATTACTGTGAGATAAATGGATGAAAAAAATAGGATAGAAAATTATACATGTTTGAATAAGGGGCTATTTATTTTGTGTCCAACTGAAGACAGCTCTTAGTTCCTACTTTTTAAATAAATTATATAGTAATGATAATAATAAAAAATACCCAGGAAGATATATAAATGTACATTAAAAGGTCTCTTTACTGTTAACTATTGACGGCATCATTAATGCTGTGCAATAAATTTGTTAATTGTACTCAAAGTCTTTTTATTAATTTGAAATGTTTGAATGTCACATCAAATGCTTTTCCATTATAGGAAGTACTTGTTTTAGATGAAGCAGATCGTCTATTAGATATGGGATTTAAAGCTAGGTAAGTGTAGAAAGAACACTGCAGTTTAAGAAAGGAAACAATTAAAAAATATAAGATGGCTGAAACTGCAATCTATTTCACATTTAAACTGTTTACTTTGTAAAAATGTCAAAGTTTGAAATGTTTTGGTAGTTGATTCAATTTTTGTGCGAATTTTGTAACATTTGGATATTTCTGTAATTTTTTTCAGTGAAAAACTATCTAATTAATTGTGGTTCAGAAAATACATCATTTGGATAGCATTTCTACAATATTTTATGGCTGCATAATCAAAAATGCTAAAAATTAGTCAATTTTTGGTATCTTTCAGCAGTTTATTAAAAAAGTACATTTTAAACAAAATTACGTATCAACTTTTTTTGTTTTTGTTATATTTGTATAAAGGAAATTGACCTTTCATTGATATTGATATGTACACAATGAAGTGCTGAAACCAAACATATATATTTTAGCTTGTCAAAATGTGTATTGAAAGTAGCAAATTAGCTACAAACTCAAATTATTGGTTGCAGACTTTAACTTGTTTCACTACCTTAATGGGATCTTGTTTCGAGATTTAAACATTGAAAATAATTTATTTCATGTCTTTTTAGTGTTAATTCGATCCTAAGCTACTTACCTAAACAGAGAAGAACAGGATTGTTCTCAGCAACACAGACTGAAGAGGTTGAAGCTTTGATAAGAGCTGGTTTAAGAAACCCTGTCAGGGTCTCAGTAAAAGAAAAAACAAATAATGTGAATACAGATGCCAGTTTTGGAACCATACAGAAAACACCATCTTCTTTGAATAACTTCTATATGGTAAGCAAAGAAGAAACTTTATTGAAATATTATTAAATCTTGTTGATGATGTGTAACTCCAGCACAGACCATCATTTCATATTTTTCAATCTACAGAAAGTCCACAAACAGTTACACAATACAACTCAATTTCAGTTGCAAGGAATCTTTGCTGTGAACTCTGTTTGTAAATGTTGTTATCTGATTACAAAGCAAGTCTTGTTACAAAATAATGAAATCTTTCGTTTTGTCTTTTCAGATTTGCGAAAGTGATCAAAAGTTTAATTTTTTGGTTGATTTCTTGAAAAGTCACAAGAATGAAAAACACATGGTGTTCTACAACACAGGAGCTTGTGTAGATTATTTCTCTGCAGTCTTGAAATGGTAAGAAAGGTGTGGTGATATGCAACAAGTTATATTTTAGTATATTGCTATGAAAGTGAATTGTAAAGAACTAATTTCTAGATGTGCATCTGGTTGTACCTTTCAAATGTTCTCTTGTTAATGTTAGGTTTGAAATTGAAAAACAGTTTTGTAAGATATAATATGGAACAAAATATTACACTACTATTGTATGATTAAAAGTACAACCCAAAATATTTTGATATTTCACACAATTTACAAACCTATTTTCTGAAGTACATTTGCATGAAATCAATGCATGGTTGAGTATCATGAAATGTTAGTGTTGCATTGTTGAAAGTGTGTGTCGTTATATTCTGACATGGTAGTTTCTTTTTTTTTACAGCATTTTAAAAAACACACAAGTCTTGTGCATTTATGGTAAAAAGGAGAAAAGGAACACTGTTTTTTCAAAGTTTAGAAGTCTTTCAAGGTAAAATTACTTGTCATTGTATTTCATCATTCAAGTACTTCCTTTGGAGGTAGTTTTCCCTACCCTTGTTTGTATCAACTATCAATTTTTTTGAGTTTGAATAAAATCAGTGACAACCTTTGGTTTCTATTTTGATGACAGTGGGGTTCTAGTTTGTACTGATGTGATGGGGAGAGGAGTAGATATCCCAGAAGTTCATTGGGTGTTACAGATGGATCCACCAAGTTCAGCCAGGTATGCTTACTATCAGCTGATCAAATATGGTTATAAGACAATCACGTCTTTTTCATATACCATATCTTTTTTATCTGCTGTATGTAAATGTTTTCTAAAAAAAACATTGGAGTTTTGTATTTCTTCTGCCTATATCTCTTTATTTGACAATTGTGAATTTTTACTTTGTAAATGAATGTATTACTGTGATCTTACTTTTGAAACAAACCCTGAAGAGAGTCCTTGATGACTTGAAACATGTAGGTTTCAAACTGCATATCTTTATTGTTGGACTTAATCATTATTGTATAATGTATTATTTATATTGTTATTATTGTATTTATTATTATTATCATCATCATTATCCTTGTTGTAATTATTATTAGTATAGATATTATTATTATTTTTGTTATTATTACCAAACTATACATAAGGCACTGCTATCTTAGTTCACTGGGAAAAATGAAGCAAACATAATTTCAGAATAAATAAATCTGAGAAATCGGTTTTATCAATTACAATTTACATGTATATAGGAGCTTTTGAGAACAGATATCATGCTATGTTTAGTTGTTAGCTAAAACAGATAAGAGTGTTGTCAATTTTTTATTGAATATTTTCAGTGCCTTCGTACATAGATGTGGGAGAACTGCAAGGATAGGTAACACTGGGAATGCCTTAGTCTTCTTACTTCCAAAAGAAGATTCCTATGTTGACTTTATAGGACTAAATCAAAAAGTAAGATATTGTTAACAAGTTCTTCATTTTATTGTACAGCAATAAGGAATTCAAATGTAAATTGTAAACTTTACAAATGCCTCTAGGTATGATTGAATTAAAATGTCTTTTATATTTGTGAAGTACCAATTTCTTAAATTACGCTTTATTTCAAGGTACCCCTACAGCAGTTTTCACCCTCAGGAGAAATATCAGATATTCTTCCAAAAGTCCGATCTACATCATCCTCAAACAGGTAAAAAACATACAAATGTGTCAAAATAATCAAATATTAGGTGGAACAATTGTAAAATACTCATCGTTGATTTTAATATGTTATTAATTTGATATTGTGTAGTTTTGCCATACCAATGTTTTGGTGTGTATTGGTATTCAAGTCTCTTTTATCTGTTTTCATTTGGTGTTTAAATGAATTAATCTTTTTTATCTGTACTTAATGTATAATTATTGTTCCCGTAGCTGTTTATTTTGTCTCCCAGGACTCGTCTGTGTATCTGCCAGTAATTTTCATTCCATCATTTCTTCAATTTATATTTCTCTTTTCAGAGAAGTGTATGAAAAGGGTCTCAAAGCATTTGTATCTTTTGTGCAGTCTTATGGAAAACATGAGTGTAGTTTAATATTTAGATTCAAAGGTAATTCATTCAGTATTTGAGTAATAATTATTAATTAATTTCAAATATTTTAGATTATGCTTTGTCTGAAATTTGGATTTGTTTTATGAATTGTGAAACATTATCATATCTCAATTTTTTTTTATATGCAAGTATCTAGAACTAGAATGCAATCACAAGAAAAACTAGAAAAAAAATCATTTTGTTTTTACAGATTTGGACATTGCAAAATTAGCAAATGGCTTTGGCTTGCTACATTTACCAAAAATGCCAGAATTGAAAGGAAAAACACTTACAAATTTCATCAAAACTGAAGTAGAATATTCAAAAATAAGATATGTGTAAGTAGAATGGTACATTATTTTTGAACAATTAGATAAATCTCATCAAAATTGAAATAGAATATTTTAAAATAAAAATAAGATATATGTAAGTAAAATAGTACATTATTTTTGAACAATTTAACTTGATGATTAAACAAATGAAAAAAAACACATTTGGCCGTAGATCTTGAAGATGAAACATAATCGAATTTTGGTTTACTCTTATCAATTTTGATACAGATATGTTGAAAAATCCAGAATAAGTTTAAAGATTGAACGGCAGTTTATGTAAAGCAATATGCATGTATTATTATTGTAGCGATAAAGCCAGAGAAAAAGAAAGACAGAAAAAGTTACAAATTTTCAAAGAGACAGGAGATATGCCTGGCAGAAAGAAAAAAGATTTCAGGGTGAGATTTTATTCTCTTACAGTTTGAAGATATTTCAAGACAGAAATCTCAAAATTATTCTTATGGTTGATCATCAAAGTATTGACTAAATACAATGTGAATAATAAATAAAAAAAGAAGTCCAATGTGAATTGTACAAACAGGTTTCATTGTGCCAACTGATAATTATCTATAGAAATATAGTAAAACAAGAACTCCGAAAATCATGTTGCTTGATTCATTTTCAAGACAAATACACATAGGCGGATCCAAGGGGGGGGCACAGGGGGCACGTGCCCCCCCTATCGGTCCCAAAGTAATGTTTTTTTAAAGTAAAAGTAACATAATAAACGCGTGTGATATTGTTCAGAAGGGTATTTTTAGACTCAAATGAAAAACGTGCCCCCTCTTTGTGATTACTGTGCCCCTTTTCCATAACGTTATACGTGTCAACTATGCACATAGCGCGATTACTTGTTTGTCTACATTAAGTATTGTAGATAGAAAC
>JAVSBT010246863.1:0-12740 GCA_033118115.1 Pharyngocirrus eroticus | reverse complement strand
GCGATTGCACCAAGGAACCAAAATCCTTGGTGCAACTTGTTGCACCAAGGATTTTTCTAGATTTCAAGGCCTGGTTAAATAATTTCACAGCTATAATTAGGCTTTTCTTTCTAAGAAAAAAACAGTGTATATGTTGACATTTATAGAAACTACAGATAATCACAATTGCAATCCTTTTAGGGTACTTTATCATCAAATAGAGCTTTATTACACACCAGTGGTATCACTCATTGTTAGTTTCACTTTTGACACAAGATGGCATTCTAGAAGATCGACAAACCACCATTCTTCAAGGTCTGCTTCTGTTTGTATACAACTCCCAGCGTCGAGTGTTGGATTATAATTTCCATCTACAGCTCTGTAGGCTTGGTTTCCATTTAGTATGGATGATTGAAAACAAGGTTTATGTAAGGCAATGTTGTTTTCTACAAAGATAAAATGCAAAACTACAAGGTTTTTAAAACGGCTGAAATAAATTCGGACCTTGCTGCATGAATGAAACACGTGCACAATCTCTATTTTTAGAAATAAGCCTTTTCGTAAACTCGCGTGCCCATTTCGGGGGATGTCAACAAGGTGCCCCACCTGAAAGCCCGTGTACCCCATTGAGGCGAAACACACATTGTATCTTATTGTAGAGAGAAAGCAATGTACCCCTATGTTTACAAATATCATTTCAACTTACCACTTTCTTGTACAAATGGGTGACTCTTAGTGAACGTATATAAGAAATAATTTGGTTTATATAAACAGCCAGATCGCTGCATCATGCCTTCAATACAGAAGAAATGGGTCTGAATGACAGATATCAGGTTGACCTGGGTATAGGCAAAACACCCAGCGACACTGTTGGTCAGGTAAAAACTCCAAGATTTAGAATTCGCATTTTGATGCAACGATCCAGCAGATCTTTTGTACAAATGTTTTCGTTCTTTTCCATTCAAGGTGATCGGTTTCTCAAAAGTACTGTTGCCATTGCCCGTGATCGAAGCGGGATTTTTTTTTCGTTCTCCATTTCCTCTTCCGTCGGTTTCGACTGGGGAATTATTTCGCCATCTTGACATTGAGAAGTGTTCTTTTGATGTGTATTTAGCAGTTGCTTTGTTGTTCTTGTAAGAAGGAATATAACCACAGTATGCATCCAAATTAATAAGGCAAAACAAGACATAGAAATATCCCTTCTGCATTGTGTTAGGGTGTGGTTGTGAAAGATTAAACTGAATAACAACTTATTTTATTTCATGGTTACTTCATTTTATATGTTTACAATTAATTGGACATGTTTCAATCTGGTGTGGGATATCAATCCAGTTCTTTTGGCAAAATTAATTCTGTCGAACGTTATTACATTATATTGAATTTCATTTTGATTACTTTAATCTTCTTCATTGATATTAGATTCCTTTCAATCACTAAACAACTAACACAGCAAGATTGAATATGATTTTAATTTTAAAAAACATAACGTGTAAGATATGGTTTGGCATCATCTAGAATTTCTAGGAATTTAAACAATTCTAAAAGTGGATACTTCTATAGGGAGTAGAGAATGTCTATCATCGCTTATAGAACCCCTTGGGGGCAGCACTGGGCTATTTAATTCAACACTCTGCAAAAGTTTGCATTTGAACTTAACTTTAGATTGCCAGTACTGAGTTAGACTGTAGCAGGACTAGTTCAAAATAGTATTAATATCTTGTCTGACTCTCTTGAGTTACAAGTTTTTTTTTATGGAAGTCTTTATGGTTGTATAGTTTTCTTGTTGTAGTTTACACCCTCCCCTCTTTTACCTCGTAACAATTAAGCTAGATATGTTTAGATGGTGACAAAAACAATTTGATGATATCAATGACTGTGTAAATTATATGGTTTATTCCCAGCATTGTCTTATATAATTCTCAACATCTTTTTCTAAGTTTTGTAAATAATGTTATCAAAATGAAGTTCTGGTGTTGATATTATTCTTAAAATATAAGCCTAAAATGGAAAAGAAGTAATAGTACGGTCAGGTGTTTTGGTTGATTGTAATTCATTTTTTTCATCTACATACCAACAAGTTGAGACCAACAACAACAACAAATAAACAAACATTTTGTAACAGCTATGATCAAGTTACATTACTAAGTATAGTCAGATATATACACTTTTGAATGGTTATATTTTGACATGTAAAATGAAAATGATTAATATCAAAACCCGTAAATTAATAATAGAATGTTACATTTGGTCAACCTCACTGTATGGGGCAGAAACATGGACCGACAGCAGACTGATGATGCAAAACATCGAGGCCTTTGAAATGTGGATCTACAGAAGAATGCTCAGAATCCCATGGACAAGGAAGATGACAAACATCATGGTGCTTGAAACAGCAAATAGCAAACTGCAGCTGATAAATATAGTAGCAAGGAAAAAGTGGAGCTACCTTAGCCATATAATAGGAAACAATGGACTCCAGAGATTTATATTGGAGGGCAAGGTGAAAGGCAGAAGAGAAAGGGTGAGGCCGAGGAGTCGATGGATCGATGATCTACTGAAGCTGGCAGGCCAAACCTACAGCGACTGCACCAGACAAGCAACAGACAGAAGGAAGTGGCGGTCCATTGGAGGCGACCTCCCCAAAGGAGATGACACATGATGATGATGATGATGAAAATGAAAAGCGAGCACTATAATGAAGACCTTTTCAAAGTGGAACTTTATACATGTAAAAGGTACCAAAGGAAAATACAATGACACATTATTAAAAGTATAAAACATATTCTGACTTTAACTTAATAAGAGTGATATAATAGAAATGAAACAGTGTTAATGAACTTTCCTTTTCAAATTAGAAATCAAAGGTAAACAAACAATATCACAGATAATAAGTTAATTACATTGGCTTATTGCAAACTAAATATATTTTTTCTTTGGACATACAAGTCATAAGATAAACTTCACCTTGTGTTTTACACTATCCATTAGTTTGTTTTGCTTTGTTTTCCTCAAGAATTGTTCCAAAACTGTATGCCAATATAAAACAATACAAAACACAATTATCAAAATCTGTTAGCTCAATATTAGCCTAACACTTAATTAGAATAGGGTATTAAAAAGTATATAGCTAACAGTAGAAATTTGATATAGGACTGTAATATATTTGATTACAGTTTTATTCATGTTATAGCTTTATAAGAAAACTTGTAGAAAATGAGTTTCTATTACACAGGCTGCAAATTCATAGCCTGTGACATTGTATTAATTTTGTCACTAAGGCTTATGAAGCTGATAACTTGAAACACAAGTATTTCTTTTACATAAATTTAATTTAAGAAAAAGAAATCCTTTTTTTTTTATTTTTTTTGCAGACAGTGCTATCTAGATTAGATGATGCCTATAATATTCATCACTAATTCAAGTTGTTTAGTTTCATGTATAGTGTATATTTTGGTGAATCTAGTAATAACTTTGACATTTAACCACTTAAAGTCAGTTTACTGTAAAAGATTTTCATACTTGCTTTAACTTTTCTATACGATCGTTTTCTATTCCATTCCACCGTTATTAAGGCAATTCTGCAATTTAGACCATCTTATTTTTTAAAGTCCTGTATGGGGACTACATTATCTATAAAACATTGCAAGTTATCCAATTTAGAATCAAATGAATAGTCAATCATAAGAAGTCTTGAATAAATGAAGATATGTTTACAAAGTGACTTACACAATGACATGTAAAATTATGATGTAAAGTAAACAGGAATCGTTAATAGGCCCAACAAAATAATTATATAGTTTTGGGACCTATATAACTTTGGTGAGACAGTGGTATTTAGAACCCCATTTATTAAATGGTATTTCATTCTTGTTTCCAGAATGATGTATTTCTTGAATAATAATTAATCAATGTGACAGTTACAATATATTTTCAAAGGGTCACTCTTTTGACAATAAAGCTTCTATCAAATATATTTTTGCTTCACCCTAGTTGAGAAATATGTGAACATTTAAAATTTCAAGTACATCAAATTTCATTTGATATGTACATTCACGTAATTTTACACAATCATTGTATGACATTGGAACACATGCATAGAGACTAAGTCAAGTGGGTTTTTGTTGGAAGTTTTAACAATCCAACAGAGGGCGCTACAAATCACTATTAATCCAAAGTTATCATAGAATGAGTAAAGAGTCACCTTTTAAACTGCAACCAAGGTGTCAACTTGCTTTTATCTTCATTTAGCATTTGCTTTTATGTACTTTTGATAAAGCATAGTGCTTTTAAACCAGATGATACAGTTAACCCATTTTACAATTTTACAGTCGCACATCATAGGTTTCTGGCTTAAAATCAAACATTTTTCCTAGGTTGGAAAAAAATGTTTTTATTTTAGCTTTTGCACTTCTCTTTTCCTTTTTATATTTTTCCTCGAGCAGCCTGTTTTCCCTATCCCGTTCATCTGCTTGACGTTGTGCTCCTTCTGCACGTAATCTCTCAGCTTCCTTTTCTCTTTCAACCTGCAAAGCCTTGAATTGGATTTCTCTTTTTTCTTCTTCTTTTGATAACAAGTTTTGCCACTCTTCCATCATCATAGTATTTCTTTTCTCAGCTTCTATTTTGGATTCTCTCTCTGCCTTGTCTCTTTTTGTATCTGCGTCACGAAGCGATTTCTCTAAACCCTCTTTCAATTTCTTTTGTTCAACCGCATCTGTAATGTATAAATGACCAATTTCTACATTTGTTTTGGAATAAATGTGTAATTCCATATAGATCTAATAAAAAGAAAAAAATCTGGTGTGATATGAACCATTGGCACAACAACAAAAAATTCAAAGTATACATATATACAGGGCTTATCATATAATTGTATCGTTTTATAAGCGTTTGTATTGATATATTCCAAGATAACATCCAGCAACACAATCATATATTTTTTTTCTCATTTATATCAGTTTTTCAAACTATACATCATATCTGTAATTGACATCTTCAATAACCATGGTAATAAATTTTGAAATCGTAACTATAGTGACTACTGTGTAGGTGCTTCTTAGCCATGACATTATGTGGGAAATGTCACTAAAATAATATATCCTGTTATGCCAGAGTCAGTAAGGGAAGAACCTGGCCAATGCCTTTACAACATGGTTGACTAACAGATTTACCTTGATCTGCATGTACTTTTTCTTTTATTTTCATGGACTGTTCCAGTCTCTTTATCCAAAAGTCACTCAAGATAGTAGGTTTCTTAACATGAAAATAATAAAAAAATGATGAAACTGATTAGGATTGGATAACACATGATGTAAATAGATGCATATTCTATTTAGTAAATTGTTCTGGTTTTGGGCTATTTTTTTTTTTATATGCACACAATTAATGTCAAATTTAAAAAGGTACATGTATATATTCATGCTAACCGCCATGCCAAGATTTCCTACACTCTCATACTCTTGCTTGATTTTATGCAATTGCATGTTGAATTCTTCATATCCTCTATCACAATAATAGTCATCCATCTTCTTCAAAAAATTGTCTTCAAGTTCTTTCAGCTTTTCTTTGCATTTCCTTTCTGATGTTTCTTTGTTCTGTGTTTGATAATTACCCTCTAGGATTTGTAGCCTATCCTATTCAAAGAGGGTACACAAATACTAGGGTTAAAGAGGGCGTACTTGCTTTTTTTTTGTATTTATGAACATAATTATGTTCCAAATCATTTTTTTCTACAAAAGATAATGCAAATGAATTGAAGTACATCTATATAAATTAAATGTAATGATGACAGATGCAATGCCACCATCATGGCACGCACCTATTAAATTAAAATATGGCACAGTCTCACAAACTAAAAAGATATACTTTGTGAAATTACTAAAGAAAGAGCAATTAAAGAAATATAAATTAATCGCTTGAGTTAATTGCGGGCTGACAACCACTAGTGGTGTAGTTAAACAATTGTTTTATTGGCCAGACAGTTCCTACTCTACCCAAGCAAAATCAAATATAATTAAATGAAACACTGGTAAAACCAAATTTAATTAAATGATCCACTTGTAAAACCAAATATAAAGTATATATTTTTGGCTTTAGGACACCTTTAGCCACAGTTTGACTTAACTCAAATTTATTTCTTGAAATTGGGACTAGACTAGAATGTTAAAAACATTTCAAGCCACATTGATATTTTTCAATATTATGGAAAAAAAAAAAAAAATCATCATCTTTTAGAGCATGTGTTCAGCTTTAATATCTTGTCTCAGAATTGTTACATTCCTTCTCAAAATGAAAAAAATATGGTTATTTTGAAAACTTCCTATTTACAACCCACTTCTATTACTTCAAATGGTCATATTTTCATATTGAAAGGTATATAACATTTCTGAAACATGATATTCAAGCTTGAATATGCTCTAAAAGATAATGTTATTTTTTTTTAATTTCATGGAACTTTAAATCTCTATGTTGGTTGGAAAAAAAACCAAAAAACATTTTTTTTTCTGTTTTTTTTATATGTTAAATAAAATTCAAATCAATTTGAATGAAATAAAACTGTAAATATATACTTTGATACATTAATAGCATAATCTTTTATAGAAAATGATTATTTGGAACATATATTCATGCATATCAAAAAAAGCAATTAGACAATCATGCCCCATTGAAGTCAAAATATGACCAACAAAAGTAAAACATTATATACAAACAAACAAAGAAAAAAATATAGAAACCTGAAGAATTTTGAAAAAGATGAAATCTTTATCATCTATATTTTCCATCTTCAGAAAGATAATGGCCTCTGTTTTGGCTTTGTTAGCTTCATTTTGAAACTGTACGTGTGTTTCTGTTGGCAATTCAAGTCTGCTCATTTGTTTATCAAAATATTCGACTGCCTTCTCAATGGACATTTCACCTTCCATTGTATTAACACTGTCATTGACACTTTCAACACATACACGTTTGCCTTCGCTAATAGCTTTAGCGTACAATGTAAGCATTTTTGCTATATCTACAAAAAAAAATGCAAAAACTTGCAATATATAAGCTTGAAAGTATAAGGCAAAAAGATGTTTGAACGGTGAGCCTAATGGCATTCCACTAACATATATTGTATATTCTTGACACTCGTTTATGTCTTATATTCAAGATATATGACACATTCAGATAGCAAGTCTTTTTTACAAGTTTCACTCAGATTCATAGTTACAGAAATGCATTTAACAGGAAGAATATAGTCACTGCTGCCTTAAGAATTACTCTTTGAAAGTTTCATGAGATACAGCAAGTATACTTGTAAAGTACTTGCACCAAATGTAAGGAATGTATACTACTACCCTATACTTTATCCCACAAACTCTTAAAGCAACTGGTAAAAGGTGCAGGCGCTTTAATTGCCTTAACCAGTAGGCAAAGAAAAACTCTCAAAAGGGTTTATTTAGTCAGTTATGATTAATTGTAAACAAAATGTTTGGGTAAGGACCACATTCCAATAGTTTGCGTTGAAGTCAGCCATAATGTGTGATGGTTTGAAAACCACTGACGAAGGAAAAAGTGGACAATCTCATAATTATGCATAATGTTCGCAAGTGTTTGTTGTGCTTCTGCGATAATCGCATGGCATCTCAAGCCTTCTCACTGGACCCAACAGCTTTGCAAAATGTAGTCCTTATCCATCACAAGGCATCGCAATCTTTTCCACATTTCCCCATTGTAGATCATTATTAATTCCTAAATTTCGAATGGTACTGAGGCTTTAGCCTTGATTTATGAGGGTTATGAAATATTTATGATCTAAATTATTTTCATTATTTTCTTTCTTACACAGCCCATACGGTCTTCAGAATGAATTTGAATCAACCTATATGACCATCTTCTATCAATAGATTGACATATTACCCTAATCATGATGGTAAAAACTTACGTAGTCCACCACATTCAATCTTTTTGTCAGTTCCTGATGTTTTGACTGGACTTTGGTCAAGCATGTGTTTTATAAATCTCTTCACCTCCTTCACAAAATCTTCGTTGAGTTTACTGTCTTCACATTCATGGACATATTTTTGTCCTGGGGGTGGAATAGCAAAGCATGTTCTTTCATGAAAATACTTCCTGATGTTCGTTTTTGACATTTCATACTGAAAGTGAGACAATAGAAAAATATGACATAACATTACTCAGAAATCTTTAATTTAGGCGACCTAAACTTGGTGTAACGCATTTCAAAAGAAAAAATTGTAAAAGAAAGAAACCACAATTTTGAAAATCATTAACTACAACAAATATACTAAAAGCAGCATGACCATAATCTAGACATGCTGCTAATTAAAATTCAAACTTATTTTTTTGTTATTTGTGATAATTATGTTAAATAAAAAATATTAGACATGTTTACAAAAGTTCTATTAAGATGAACTAAAATTGTTTGAAGAACAAAGTGGCAGGAGTCCCCCCCCCCTCCTAAATAACAAACCAACAAACAACCATCTTGTCAATTTATATGCTTATAGAGACATTTTATTTCTAATGGTGCAGATGAAAATGTTTTTGAAAAAAATACCTTGGATTTCCCATCTTTGCCCTTTTCTAAAGCCAAGCAGTTTTCTAGATATTCACCAGAAGTTATATCTTTACCATTCATTTTCAAATCTAGATAAAAGTTCCTGACCACCATAACCAAGGGGGGGCATATTGAATCCAATTCTGAGTCATCACCTTCACATGTGTCAGATCTTGCTTGAATGAATTTTGAAAAATTAGACACAATACTTTTGCATCTGGTGAAGGATCAAACTTTATATTTAATAATATTTTATTTTATACAACTGATCTTGCTTCAACATAAATAAGCCAGTTAAAGAAGAAAGAAGTAAATTATTAAATAAAGAAATAAAGAAAGAAAGAAAGAAAGAAAGAAAGAAAGAAAGAAAGAAAGAAAGAAAGAAAGAAAGTAAGAAACAAAGAAACAAAGAAACAAAGAAAGTAAGTAAGAAACAAAGACAGATAGAAAGAAGAAACAGATCAAACAATGGATTGGTAAGTGTATGGATTGCAACTCTATCCAAATTATAATGTTCATATCTTAAAAGACTTTAGCCAAAATAAAGCCATGCTATCAGAAAGGATACTGGAGTATTTTCATGTTGTCTCTATCAATTGCTGTCATAGCATTAAAGATCAGAGTGCTGCTTAAAAGCAAGGTCAAGCAAAAAATCAAAACCTCTTGTTTTTCATTTTCCTGTAAATGAGAATTTCTATTTAGGCAAGTTCAATTAATTATTCATGTATAATAACTGGTTAAACGAATCTAAATAATTTAATTATTTTAACTGTCAAGTGTTTAAAGGTGCTGATAAAAATAGAAATAAATGGAAATAATTTGAACAAAACAGCAAAATTCTATTTTTGAATAACATGCTGTGTGTTAGTAGTATATAAGATGCACTACACATCGTTATGTATATGAATACATATAGTTTAACATATCATTCGGACACTGTTTTCTATAAAGCCTTTTTATTTTATTCTTACCTTTTTTACATCCCCCATACCCTCAGTGTCCAGAAGAATCAGATCATGATTTTTCTTGGTTGGATGCTTCAGGATCCAAATCAAGATTCCTTGGGTACATGATGTTATGTCTGATTTTATACTAAACCCTTTAAAAAAAAAATGAAAAAGTCAGAATATATTTGAGAAATAACACTGGAAAAAACAGTCAGAAAATTGAAATGGTAAAATCAATCTTAAATAAAGTTATGTTTGGCAATAATTGCCAAAAATCGACAGGAAAGTAAAAAAATAGTCAAGTAATACACTAAATAGATTTATAACTTCAGCCATTATATTATTTGAAATAATGTTTTACCTTTTTGCTTTCCTGCTATCTTGTTCATGAGGTAAGATTTGCCAGTTCTGTATTTTCCAACAATCCCGATTACAACTGCTGGTTTTTTTCTTTGTTCTAAAACTTTCATAGTTTCTTCATCTAATATCAGGACTCCGTTAGGTTTAAAAGAGACAAGAATTCTGGGGTTTTCTTCAAAGTTTAAAGGTTCTTTTTCGTCTTCTAGATATAAAATAAAAAAATGTAACTGTTTAAAAGGATCATTAGGAAGTTTTTGATGTGTTTTTTGTAGACTTGGACTTTTGGTTACATTACATTCAATGACTTAGGCAACTGCACTAAAGCACCAATTAATCCAAGGGAAAAAACAAAAGATAATTATGATAATTATCTTAATAGAACGATGGGCCAGAATATTGTGCATATTGGATGGTAGTCATAATTGTCAAAAATTGACTTTGTCACCTTTTCTGGCTAGATTTTTGCAATGTGAAATTGATTTTCTACAAAAATACTGTTTTCTTTAATACTATGTTAATTATCATCATAATTATCAATGTTTTTTCATTATTATTGTCGTAATAATCATAACCATCAAAATGATATTAATATTATTATTGTTTTTATTGTTGTATCATTATCACCTATCATCTGTTCAACTTGAGTGGCAAGGTCCTCTCTCCCTACTTTTTTGAATGCAGATTTCAGTTTTTCAAGATACTCTAATACTTTTGGATGTTTTGCCAGTGCTGTATTCAACATTTTCAAAATTGCTCCTTTTGTATTTCCATGGTAGTCACGTTCAAACTGTTCACATGTTGCTAAATTACATCCAAGTTCAATGCCAATATGTTTCCATTCATTGCCAATATGAGTTGAAAATTCACTATTAGATTTTTCCATGTGATTTCCTAAGAAAAAAAAAAATCCAATCAAAATTCAGTATCACAATTAATTTTGAAGCCTTTCATTTTAGACTTAGGTAAAACAGAACACCTATTCCAAACATTCCTGTCTCCCTACCAATAAAAATAAGTGCTAAGAAGAACATTGTAATTGAATGATACTGATAAAGATTATTGATTAATGAATATAATTTATATGATATAAAATGATATATTGATTTTACTTTTTTCATTGGTTTCTTCTAGTTTCACATTAACTTTATCTTGGCCTGTGTCCCCTTTTGCCTCACTTTCATCTTTAGGTCTAATACGTACAGGTTCCTTTGGCAAATCAGTAGTTTGTAAGACTGGATCTTCTTGAATGTTTTCTTTCATGTCCTGGGGATGATATGAAAATGTTACATTCATGAAAATATAGGAATACATTTAAAAAGACACCAAAAGAGCATAAAAGAAAAAGCTAGATCATGTTAGTAATAATAATATAAAAAGTAAATGCGTAAATAGAATGAATGTTAATTATTAAAATACAAAAATCAATCTAAATGTTAGTACTCTAGAAACCTGACCTACTCTTTCTGTTAGAGTAAACCTCAGATCTAATGCATGGTACAAAATCTTACCTTAGCTTTTGCTTCGATGGAAACTTTCTTAGGTGTTGTAGCTAGGCTGAGGATGATAAAACATAATGTTTCAAAAATTGTTTTGTAATTTATAATGCTCACAAAATGATGTACATGCAAATAATTTATTTTAATAGACTTTTTCTAGTCAGTCTTAAAATTATAAGGAGACAAACTATCTTATAGAGATATAAACATTTTTATATTTAGTTTTGATCCTAAATACTTTTTTTAATCATGTAAAATCAAGTTTCTTTTTTTATATACTTTTTAACTTTGGTTCACCAAAAAAATAAATATATAATGGTCCCCAGAAGATTTCTATATCTCAAGTCTATTCAGAGAGTGCAATGTACTAAATGTGAACAAGTGTAGACTGTTTTTTTTAAAAATATATACCATGGCAAAATAGATTTACTGCATAAATAAATCCTGATAAGCAATATTTCATCATTAGGGTACTAAACCTATACTGCAATAGTCAACATAAACTATCTGTTGACTTGAAGTGGGATTGGAACCAAGTCAACAGATTGTTTTCAGTTGACTATTACAATGTAGGTTTAATACCCTGATGATAAATTGGATTTACCGCACTCAATCAGAAAAATGTTACTATTGTATGCCCCTACAAAAGTACATACTCTTCAAGATTTATTGGATCACTTGGCGGTGCCTGGTGTAGAATTGGCCCTTGGCTTTCATTCCTATCATCTCTTGGTCCACTTTGATAATTTATTGGCTGCTCATTTTCAGGAATACCAGTTTTCTTAATATCGCCTTTTTCTAAGGCCTGACTCTTCCTTGGGGGCTCATACTTCTTGCTGACAAATTCCTCGTCTGAGGGTTTACTATTTGAAGTTTGGGACTTTGAAAAAAATGAATGAGGACAATATAAGCTACAATTTTGTAAAAAATGTAAAATAATTATCATCAAACACTTTGAAGCGTTGTCTTGCAGCAATGATTCATTTTTTTTTCTATAATCACAAGATATGCCACAAAAATTGCTGATTACCATTTTCATTTTAACCGGGCACTATCATTTTATTATTTGTATCAAAGTGCAGGCTATTTTTAGCCTACTTAAACTTAAAGTTGAAGTATTTGTTTTACAATTAAGGTAACCTTCCGGACTTATTTTTCCATAATAACTTGGAACATTAAATTTTCTTTTTTTTGCATATTCTTATTATTTGGTAGGTGAAGAACATATTCCAAAGTTTTTATTACGATATTCTAGCTATAAATGCTAAAAAAATACTTTTTAAAAAAGTGTACACTGTCAAATCATCAATTCCTGATGCATTAGTTTCACCACTGAATGTCAATATTTAGCTCTATATTTACTTGTTTTAGTTATTTTATGATTGTTTATTGTTGAAT
>JAVSBT010246752.1:0-12740 GCA_033118115.1 Pharyngocirrus eroticus | reverse complement strand
GGCCAAAGTGGGGATCGAACCCACGACATTCGCGTTATTAGCACGACGCTCTAACCAACTGAGCTATCCGGCCAGTTCTTCATTCTAGAAAAATAAAGATATATAAAGTGTATACATCTTTTTCATCTTTTATTGATCTTATCCCCATGAAAAAACAAAAGACAATGTTTGCTGTCATAGCCAAAGTGTTTTATTCATTGTATACAATGTCTTTTCATTTTTTTTCTAATTGCTTATGTAACGTAATACACTTTGCACTTGTCTAATAGAAGGCTGATTTATAAGTGATTGGGCTTACTTGTCAAATCTGGTTGAAATGAAATAGATAACCAATAAACAAACATAGGGATGGTTATTTATCAATTGATGCATACATGAAATGACATTCATCCATTTAATTTTAAAACTCATATATCTTCTCCAGATGTAACTGCCATGGACATGCTGGGACTTGCAATTCTTTTTTAACTCCCTACCAATGCAACTGCTATTCAGACAGTTTTACAGACGGAACTCAATGTGAAAGATGTCAACCTTTATATAACGACAAACCGTTCCGTGCAGGGGATGAGATACAGGCTTATAACTGCAAAGCATGCGTATGTTATGATCATGCAGATAGTTGTATATATAACAGCACTCTTGATGATTTTCCCAATGAACATGATAGAGGAGGTGGGGGCGTTTGTGTGGATTGTAAACATAACACCCAGGGAAGGAGGTGTGATGAATGTAAACCCATGTACTTTAGACCTGAAGGGAAAAGTCTGTACGCTGAAGATGTCTGCGAGTCATGTGATTGTCTTCCAAATGGAGTACCCGTAGGAGAAAGTCTACTTTGTGAACAGGTACATAGTTTGAATAGTAATTAGAAAGAAACATTGTCATTAATTGTTATTTTGTAGTTGTGGAATAGAGAAGAACAAATTATCTAATACTCATCTGAACCAGTTTTCTTCTTTGGCAATAGCAGAAATACAAGATGATTCATTATTTTCTCTAATTATAAATTTCAGTTTAATTGTAACTCTATCTCTCTGTGTGTTTTATTTAGGTTGGAGGACAATGTACTTGCAAGGATCAGGTTGAAGGCAGACAGTGTGACCAATGTGTGACTGGTTATTTCAATCTTCAGGCGTCCAATCCAGCAGGATGCGAGAATTGTGGATGTAGTGAGAACGGAACCGTCAATGGAGACATCTCATGCCATCAGACTATTGGTCAATGTAACTGTAAACAAAATGTCAGAGGTAAGGTCAAGCAGGGTTCACATTACTGGGCTTCAGGTTGGCCAGATAGTTTTAGCCTGTTACTGAAAAATGTTGTTGGTTGCAAGATCCATAATTAGATAAATTGTTCAATGTTGGAACAAAAGTTAGAGGAAGATTTTGAACCTCATGATGTTCCGACCTCTCCTAGTCCCAGAGTGGGATAGTAACCAGTCAAATTGCCATTCATATGACCAAGACTTCTAGGAGAGGTTGATACATCATGGTAGGAAACTTTTCTCTGACTTTTGTTCCAACAATGAATAGTTTTACCCTGATCAAAATGTTTTTACGGGGCCTCCAGATAAAGACCATTTTAAAAGTTAAGATTCATTTCTAAGGAGATATCGTCTTTTGTTTTGTTTTAAGGTTTGCGATGTGATAACTGCAACTATGGTTATTTTGGTTTGGCGGCCTTGAATCCATTGGGATGTGCAGCATGTGAATGCAATCCAACAGGAAGTACAGACCTCTATTGTAACCCTGCGTCAGGTCAGTGTCAATGTAAGGAACACATCACAGGGCGACAATGCGATCAGTGTGAGGACGGATTTTATTCATTTGATTCAGGATGTTTACCTTGTAACTGTGACAGCGATGGGTCAAATGCTGGGACATTCTGTGACAAAGTGTCAGGTGTGTGTGACTGTAAAAGTAATGTACATGGGGATAAATGTGATGAGTGCAAAGATGGGTACTACAGCCTTGGATCCTCTGAGGCAGATGGATGTCAGAGCTGTGGATGCGATGAAGCTGGAATCAGTGCAAATGGGACTTTGACTAAATGTGACAAAACCATCGGAGATTGCCAGTGTAAACCTAATGTAGAAGGAAGATCTTGCAACCAGTGTAAACCGAATACATTCAATTTGACAGAGAGCAATCCTGAAGGATGTGAGACTTGTGGATGTGATGGAAGTGGAACTATGCTTGGAGGAGAGACAGATCCAGATCTTTTAACCTGTGATCAGAATAATGGCCAATGTACTTGTCTTAACAACCGCTATGGGAGACGATGTGAATCTTGCCAGGAAGGTATGACCATTTTTTCCCATTTTTTATAATTATTCATACTAGGTAGTTTATGGATACCAGGATAAAGTGCTAGTGTAGATATTAGAAGCTAAGGGGTTTGAATTCTAGTTTCAGAAAAAATATTTTCTATTAAATTAAATACAGTAAGTACTTAAGCCAAAAATATATACTTTTGTAGCATGATATTGATGAAAATGATATTTGGGACATACGTCACACAAGGCCCCCTTGAAAAATGATAGGCCTACACTCATTGTCCATTTCCTTTACAGGTTTTTACATCAATTCCAACCCTGGGGGTGGCTGTGAGCCTTGTAATTGTAACAGTGAAGGAGTGACATCTACCACTGCCCCTTGTGACCCCATTACGGGACAGTGTCCGTGTAAAGGAGATGGTTGGTACTATGCAGGGAGAGAATGTAATCAATGTGCTGAGGGATACTTTGGTTTCAATAGACAAGGGTATATATACTAAATATTCATTTTTGTCATGCTATGAGAGACCATTTTTCTCAAATATACAGTGTTTCAAACAATAAATTTTAATACAAAAATCACATTTTTTTGGTAATTTCTGTTGAATTGTAGAGAAGGGTCAGGCCAATACATTTTGGTAGCTCAATAAGCCAAGAATGTTCTTTTCTTCTAAATGTGTCCATTGTATTTTAAATTCAAGGTGCAGTCCATGTAATTGTAACCCAATTGGCAGTAATCCAGAGATACCATGTGACATCAATACAGGTCAATGTGAGTGCAAAGAGTTCACCGAAGGACTTCGATGTGACGCTTGTAAACCTGGTACAAGTAACTTAGAGGCTGGTAATCCTTTTGGATGTAGCAAAGGTAACAATCTCCTTTAAATTTAATTAGATGTGAGATTCAAATACATTCACACTTCTGTACACCTATGTACACATTTTCATTTTTTTTTTTTAAATAATGGTATATCGTAACAGCCAACTTTGTCTGTTGTAAAAAATATGTTTTGCTATGAGAATTTAGAATGTCTAAGTACATGGTATTGGTGTTTTTTCTGAAACTGTGTATGTGAGAAATATCTCATTAAAAACGTAGCAAAAATACTAATAATTAATAAATAAAAAATCAATCTCATTACTGTATCCTATCAATGAACAAAACTACCACTTCTTCAATGTATATCAAAAAACACTATAAGAAAATATAATGCATCCAGATGCTATCTGAAGATATAAAATTGTAGTGTCTGCTATTTGAGGACTGTCTTACCCTTTACCCAATATCTGTGATCAATTCAGCATTGAAAGGAACAAGGAACATGTGCATGTTTGTGTCATTGTTTCTGTTGGTGAAATCTTTTTTTAATTTATATGATGTGTAATTTGAGGACAATGGGTATTATTAAGTGTCTAAGCTAACCAAATTATGTTATATTTTATGAAACTATTGCTACTTTCAGTTCCTACTCAGCAACCTCCACCAAGTTACAGACCAATCAGTCCCACAACACTGAATCTGTACTGGGTTGAGCCAGATTATCCCAATGGGGTCATACAAAGATATAAACTTTACAGGAATGGTCAGCCTATTGTGGAAATTGAAACAACGCCAGGGGGTAAGTATTAAAAATGTTTACTAAGAAAGTCACCATTTAAAGAAAAAGCCATCCATGACAGGTTTAAAAAGTTTGCTGTAGAGGGATAAAACAAACTTGAATAATTATGTTATTATCATAAAGTATTAGTTTACCCAACATCCCTCATGGCTCAGTGCAAAATATTTTGTTCTTGTACTCTGAAGCCAGATTCCATGTCTGCCAATGTTTGCTAACAAAGGCATGGTGCAAAACTTGGTCAAAATTGTTTTGAAATGTTTGACCATGCAAGTTCTTGAAACATTTGCAAACATTGGTTTTCAAGAATGGAGAAATTTTGAATCTGGCTGTGTTTTGTAATGTTTGCTAGTGTAGACTAGGTTTTCGACCCACTTTTGCCTGATTTCATTAATTTAAAAACAATTTAATTTCATAATACTTTTCGGTGTTTTTTTGTTTACTTAATTAAGAAATGAATGCTATCAAATTGTGATTAAGAGTATTTATGCTTTACTTGTTTGTAGCAAAAATCACATCATATAATGATACTGGGTTAGCACCTTTTACTGAATACCAATATTTTGTGGAGGCGCGTAACAACTATGGAACAACCCGTAGCCCTACTGTGACCTTCAGAACTCCATCAGGGACACCAGAAGGAAGTTTGGCTCTTGTAGTTGGAAGCCATGGATCCAGGACAGCAACATTCTCCTGGACACGCCCCACCCTAGCAAATGGAGTAATACAGAGATACATCCTAACTTCAGTTAGTTTGAGCAATCCTGATCCACCGGTGGAATACTATTCAGGTTTAGCTTTGACTTATTCTCCAACAAACTTGATTCCATTCACCAATTATAACTTCACCATCACAGCTTGTACACTGGGAGGGTGTTTGTTTAGTGAACCGGCTAATGTTATAACCAAAGAAGCTTTACCAGAGGGACAGCAACCACCCGATATAACAGCTCTCAGTGAAACTGAATTATTTGTGCAATGGCAACCCCCAACAGAACCAAATGGTGAGTCACCCTAGCAATTCGTATCCCAATTTAAATTTTTTGTTTTCCAAATCTGATATTCATTCTGCTATTTCTATGCACCAAAAGCAATATTTTTCATTAGAAAGATAAACATAGACTTGTAAGAATGAAAATGTTGTGATGCAAAAGTGCAAAATTATCACTTCACAGACTTTTGTTTCATCTAGATTCTCAATGACTTCTACACTAATCCATACATTGTTTTCTAGGAATCATTATATTCTATGAGCTGTATATGAGGGGTGAATTACAATCTGATGGATCCAGGGAACCTGTAGAAACAAAAATCTTCAATCCTGCTGGACAGTACAATCCAAGACCTACTCTCAGTCCCCAAGAAAATGCCCTCACTCCACCAGCCACATCTCACAATGTGACAGAACTGGCCCCTTACACCATCTATGAGTTTCAAGTTTTGAGTGAGAATAACATAGGAAAAACGGCTAGTACTTGGATATCAGGAAGAACCCTAGAAGCAGGTATGAAGGAAGATTTTTCTTCTACTTTATTATACTTAACCATACTCTATGTTGCATTATATCTATTAATGAAAAAAAATCAAGATTGTTTTAAAATACACCCAACACAATGGGGTGGCTGGACTTGGTGCTCACAAGGTGGCTTCCTGTTGTTTACACCCGGTCTTGTTTGATGTTGGCTATCTATAGCTTTAGCAACCTCTTATTGAGTATAGAAATCTTATGTCCCCCCTTAAATTGTCCAAGGCATGAAACACTGAGGCAATTTTTGTAATTATTGACATATGAGTGTTAATGTGTACAACTCTGGGTGTCTTCAACACTTACACCATCTGTTGTGATAGAAAAAAATGCCACCATCCCATCTCAAACTCAGAAGCCTGAGACAAATGACACATTCCTTTAATTTTTTATTTTACGTACTGACAATGAATGCTTTTACAGACTATGAATAATTGTTCTTGTTGAATCAGGATTTTTGTTGAATCAATGTTTTATTGTTTTTGTGTGATATCAGCACCTGAAAGTATGCCAACGCCAGTGGTAGTAGCCATTTCCAGCACCGTATTGAATATCACATGGTCAGAACCAACCAATAAGGAAGCTAGAGGAGAAGTGATAATTTACAATGTATACCTATTCAAAGAAAACAACCTCACAGTTAGTCCACATGCTCCACCTTTCCAATGGACAGTAAGTGCAAGAACTTCAATTTTTAAAGGAATGAATCAAATACACCAAAGTCAACTATGGTTTTATCAGTTTTGTTTTCTTGGCAAATGTGAATTGTAAAGACCCCAGATACTTTTAACTTCTTCCTGTGAATTCATGAAAGAAAGTGTTTTATGCGATTTTTTGAAAATATGGAATTTAATAAGATCTGCACAAAATAATGCATTTCATAAAATATTACTCTAAGCATCATTTGAGTCAATTATTTTTCTCCTTTTTCAGAAAGTGGACCAGGTCTTACCACCAGCCAGTCATTATCTTGCAGGTCCATTCAAAGCTTACTCTACCCAGACCTTCATTATAGAACTCTGTAATAGCATAGGGTGTGTCAACAGTACCAACGTCAATGGCCTCACACTTCTTGCAGGTATAAGGAGATTCCAAAATTATAATATCAAGGTGTTTCAATGTAAAAAGTACCAAAAATGATTAATGGTATATCTGCGCTTTAAATTAATGGGACTTTATCATGGGTTCTAACATGGAAAATCTACATGTATAGATATGGAACGGGGTATTAGCATTTAATACAGTGCTCTGTCAAATTCTGATCAACTCATTGTTGATTGATAAATAATAGGATTTAGCTTTTATTTTGGTAAGAATTTATGGCAAAAAATCAAAATGGTTACTTATTTTTGATTGTTTACAGACTGAAAAGATTTAGGAGCAAAAGTTCTCTATTGAATGAATTATCAAATTTGAAGGGACAATTCAATGAAAGAAAGGTTCCTTGGTTTATTTTTGAACAGATCAAATGTTTGTACATAGGTCATAGTATCTTTCTTTAACATTAAAATAACTCAAAATCAATTTATGGAAATTTCTTTGTAGCTCCATCTGGTGTTCAGCCACCAGTAGCAAAAGGTTACAATTCCACTGTGATGTCAGTTGATTGGGCCAGGCCCTTGGAACCCAATGCCCCATCATGGAGTTACAGCCTTAAAAGGTCTGCCGCGGCTTTCAATTATCCACCGCTTAAAGTCAACACTGGCGTCCGATTCACAGGGAGTGGTTATTTCCTTTTTGAAAGCAACACAATTCCAGAAGGGGTTGGATTCACAGGTAAGTTAAAATGGTGATAGTACAGTCAGCAATTTATGTTTTTTGTTGGTTACGGAGACTGAAAGCTGGCTTATCAGAGCAAAGTACATGTCTGCCCTTAAATTGGTGGGATAGGTTGATCAAGTACAGTGGGCACAATTATTTACGCACTAATGGTAGAAACAATTAATCTTTGGGTAAGATGCATATATGTACGCTTTTCTTGCTATATGCATGCATAGGTTGCAGAGCATGTACTACTTCACAAATGTTTTTTTTTTAGTTGCCTTATAGGACTGTTCAATAAATAAACATTTATTTCTTAATCAGGCATTAACCTTTGGTTCAAAACCAAGAAGAAAGAAGGCTTGATTCTGTATGCTGCTTCTGAAGGAGCCCAAGAAGAGTTCATCTCTCTAAGAATTCACAATGGCCGCCCATGGTTTTTGTTCGACACACAAGGTAGAAAACAATTGCTTATGAATTATCATAAATAATTATGTCATTACTTATAAAGTTATTTTTTTAGCTATTTGGTGTATTAAAAATAAAAAATACTACAGTGAATTTTTTGTATATTGAGATTTGATTCATAATTAAGATAATGAATTTATTTATTTTGGAATGATAGAGATAAATTTTCAGTGTACAAAATCTGACCCAATTGGACGTTTTGACCTAGATATTGACATTTGTGATGAATTGATTACATTTGATCTCACATTCAAAGTCACATATTTCACACATATTTCACCCACTTATGATGATTTTAAGTTCTTGTGCATCAGTGTTTTATGCATGTGGATGTTGTTTTATTTTGTCACCGTACACTCACTAGGATGTCCTGTCGCCATTGAGCCTGACCCTGAGGCAGACAACAACAAAAGATATGATGACAACCAGTGGCATCTAGTAGAGGCTAGAAGAAGTAGCACTGTGGCAGAAATTATTGTCGATAACCAGTATAAAGGTTAGCACATCACAGCTTTTCAATAGCATTATATTTCAGGAAAAGCAGGTGTCCGAGCGCAGTTCTTCAACCCATTCACCCACCCATACCCTTCTTTATGTTTTTGCTCCTTTTTCTTTTTTCAATGTTAATTTGCAAAAAAAATGTTATTCTTATTTCTCTGATGGCATGCATCCATGTTCTGTTTTAGCATGAACTCTTTCTCTTGAAGTTATCTCTTTCCCATGGAGCACTCTCATGGGAAATATGATTACACCTTTATTGATTTTTCCTTCGAGATTCCATTCATTCATAATTCAGAGGATTACTTTGTTGCATGTTGTAAAGATATTCAGTTGTAGTGTACTATTAGTATTCCCTATTTTCTTTGCTTTTCATGATATTTCAATGGTCTTCCAAAGTTATACTATGGGCTTGACAGATTTAATTCCTTGACCTATTTTCTTTTGATTTGATTTGTGTATTGTCATTGGAAACGGGGGCTTTCATATCAAGAATGTAACAGTTGAGTTGCTCTTTATGGGTGATTAATATTACACACATTCTCAATATGAAAGCACCCATCTTTTTCTCCCAAGTATATTTCTTTCAATAATTTCTTTCTCTGCAACCACACCCATATAACCACTAATTAATTCTCACCTATGCATTCTCCTGTACTAAGTCTAAGTCTATATTTTGATTGGTTTAACATTCTTCCCCTGGCTTGTAAAGGGTGTTTTGTCATTGTGACTACCACTGATGATGAGGGACTGCCTTATAATGATAACAAATGGCATTACGCTGAAGCTTCTCGGAATGGAACCTATGGCCTTCTCAGGCTTGATCGACAATGGAAAGGTTTGAAATAAAAGTTTTGTTTATGAAATGTCAGAACATTTAACCAATGGAAGGATACTGCAATTTCTATTTACATGTTAATTCAGTGTCTTATAGTGATAGGCCCAATAGGGCTTGCTAAATCATTATGTTAACCATTTATTTGTATGTACATATTTATGAAACTTATCACATTCATGATAAAGTCAATGCAATGTAATTCATCTTAAAGTGAAACAAACTTTCATTAACATTCAGATTTTATATAAAAATATTCCTTTTTGATTTTCTTTTCTTTACCTGTTTGACAGCTATCATTTTTGTATATTGTGAACTGATACATCTTGATACAAGTACTTCCAGTATTATGTAGATTACATATTCCTGGTACTACCTGGTATTTTTATATTTGTTGGAATATTTAGATTTTTAAGATTCAACTGCAAACATATCTATTAACTCTATTTCTCTGCACCTTCCTCATGAAATTTCCTGTCTAGATAACTGTTCTTGGTGTTTATCTTAAAACACACATGTATAATGTAATACATGTACCATAAAGACACACTTCATGTCTTCTAGTATTTCAAAACTAACTGTTTTGCTTTTCACTTTGATGTCCAAGTATTCATCTATCTATTAGATTCTATTATGTCTACACTTTTCTATCCCTACACAAACGCATTTTCTTATCAATCAGATAATGTGGGCAACTCTTTCTTTCATCAATGTCTTTATATCTTCTTTTGTCATTTCATAGTTGATAGTGTTGGTAAGTTTTCACTACATTTTAGAAAGTTTAGAGTTGAAGTTATAGAAATTCCAGCCTTAACATCTTACGATGTATAGTGACTATGAAAACCTTAGCTAGACTCTCTTTCCTACTGTTGTCTTTTTGAATGACCTGCTTATCCTTTCTTTTACTGATAGCTTTCTCTATCCTAGGTCACATACTTCCTTCCTTCCTCCCTTCTGTTAATCTTACTTTCTTGCCAATGAACTAGAAACCAAGGTTCTACTTCTTGCACACCTAGACTGCTTACTTACCTCTCCTCTGAAAAGCACTAGAAGCCTGGTGCCTCCCTCTGTCATTTGTTTTGTGTGATATGATTCCATTTCATGATCAAACAACTAATCCAATCATCTTATATTCATCACTTTTATTTGACCTCAGGATCTAATGTCAAAGGTGAGATTTAGATCATCATTGTTGTGTAATTAATGTTGTTGCCATAGAGATAAGACTGAAATCTTCCACCTTGAAAATATTTTCTTGGCATCAGGAATGGAATTCTTGTGTGGCTGGTCCTTTACATTGTGTCTCTCTTTAAATTGTGACTCTTCATGTGCCTCTACTGATAACTTTCTCTCCTACAATGATCTCTTTCATTGTAAAAACTATTTTCAGATGAGATCAAGATCTTCAAACATGTTATCATTTAAACACCATTTTTTCCCTTGAAAATTACTAGAGCATTATACTCTCTGTTCTTTCCTTCTGATATCTTGCTTTTTCTAGAATGGTTTAAAATCCTACCTTCTCTATCTATGTAAACTTAGAAGATGTGATGCTTTTTTTTTAGGTAGAACTGTTTTTGAGCTTTGGCTCCGTCCTTCATATCTTGATGATATATTCCTCTTCAATTTGTTGTTAAGTTTAATTGATCAAAAAAAATAATCAGCATTCTACTATTGCTGAACAAAAATCTTATGTGAAATTTATGAGTTTTTATAACCTTTTTCAATCAGAAATTCATACATTGTCTAGTTTCGTGTCTCCCCACGCTAAAAATATCTTCTCTTATTGGAATGATACTGATTTTGTTGCTAGGTGATAGAAGTGCAGCAGGTAACGAGGAACAATGTGTGGTACCAGGGCGTGTCATCGGAAAGAACACTGGAGTCTACATTGGTGGATTGCCAGAAGACTTTATTCTGCCAGACAGAAGCAATCTACAGGACTCAAGAGCTGAGGTAGGACAGTGATCATGGTGTCTTGTATATTGTCATGTCTTTGGCACTTTGTTTTGTCGCCTGTTTCATGCTGTTACTTCAATCAATGTTACAAGTCAGTAAGGCCACTGAATTGATAAGTTTGTTGTGACTGACCCAGTTTTTTGCAATTGATGATTTTTAATGTTTTTCCAAAATGTTGCTTTTATGTCAAATGTAGGCAAGCAAGCAAAACCTCTGTAGGCTTTTAATTATACATTTTAGATTAGAAATAAAGAATAGGTTATTATTGTGTACAATACAAGATATTTGTTATGTAAATCAGAGCATTTTGCTCCTTTGGGTTGTATCGACATAAAGGCTGAGTGAAGTTTAATTTACGTAGATTGAAAAAAAAAGAAAAATCCATCGACCAACTTAACAATTTGTAATGGCCTTATGATATTAATCTTCATTTACCACATATATTGATTGTATAGTTGAAAATTCAGTACGCTGATGAGTAATTTGCCCTTTTTTTTGTTTAGATACAAAAGCAGAATTTCATTGGTTGTCTAAGAGACATCAGAATCCAAAGACAGACAGAGCCAGAGCTATGGGAGTCTGTGGATTGGGACAATGTGGTAGAGACGTCTTACACAAGGGAGGCATGGGAAGGGTGTCCTTCAGAAATGGATCCAGATAGTGGATTCTTGTACAGAGGAGAAGGTAAAGCCATGCTCAATGATGAATTCTATATTTTTCTTTTCAAATCAATGAGAAAAAGTTTAAGAATGGATACACAGCATTTTTTCCTTGACAAGTTGGTAATTCTCTACCTTCACTCTAATTGGCATAAGAAATGATAAGAATAGACTGAATAGAAATACGAAGTGTCCAGATGAGTCAGTAGTGGTCAATTTGAAGGTCCAGATCGAAGCTTTCTGTGAAGCTTATATTGGACCTTCAGCATGTATCAGTTGGATAGAAAAAATCTGTATAGTGCACATGCATGTTACTATTCTTGAGTTATGTTTTGGTTTGCAGGATATATCATATATGAACAGAGTAACTTTATTGGAGCACCTCGAGGAAATAGCAACTACAGAGTAGACATCACAGTACGGACTGAAACCAATAACGGATTGCTCTTATTCTGTTACGGAGCTGACAACGTCTTCATGCTCCTACAAATGGTGTCTGGGGGCCTGCATTTTGAATTTGGTGCCAACCAGATCAAGGGGGCACTGATTTATGATGGATCTCAGGTCAAAATATGTGATGGAGCTTGGCACAGAATTGTCATTGATCAGGACAAGTATCAAACAGTCCTTGCTATTGATGGTCAAAATATCATGACTATTCCTGCAACAAATCCTGGAGCAACCACAACTGAATTCAAAATCTCGTCACCAATGTATGTCGGCGGTATCAAGCCAGGTTCAGAAGCGGAAGATTATATCAAAAGACACAACATAGATACCATAGTACAAGGAAGTAAGTGGCGCTCTTTAGTATAATTTTGAAACAATAAAAAAATCCTTGAAATAAATTGCTATTATACAGGCAGGTTTTATCTAAAATATGATGATGAGAAATTACTTTCATCTCTCTGTCTGTATTGCATGTTCGTGAAGAGTGTAGGCACATACATAGTATATTTACTGTACTTTCTCTTATGCCTTTCATGGACAGTTATGACCATGAAAGATTACATTAGAACAGGGGGCTAACACTGCCATGGGCTTATGAGACCCAATTTTAACCATTTTTTTCTTTGAAAGCCAGTGAAAAATAATTCACTTGAAACTGCCCGGATTTGAACCGGGGACCTTCCGCATAGAC
>JAVSBT010246640.1:0-28568 GCA_033118115.1 Pharyngocirrus eroticus | reverse complement strand
TCTCTATTAAGGTTACATTTTGTTCTTTCTATAAATATGCTCTCCTTAACCCCTCTCCGAAACCAGTCATGTTCCTGTAAATCATAATTGTAAGAAATACTGAATGAAAAGTTGCTATTTTGCATGAAATTTATAAAAGTGTCCTTTCATATTCAAGGAATTTTCAGATAGAAATTAATACTAGAAAATGATGTATTGCCATGAATCCTTGTAATTTGTGCTTAATTCTGTTTTCAGGCTGATTTGTGGAGTATGGGAGTTTTGTTGTATGCCTTGTTATGTGGGTTCCTGCCTTTTGATGATGATAACATTGCATTCTTGTACAAAAAGATCAAGGTAGGGGAAAGCCATGAGTTCTCTCAGTCAAGAATAAATACTATGTATTTGACAATTTAAGAAAAAACATAGTAATGTGATGTACTTTTATTTATGTTCATATCTCAAAGATATTAACTTTTCATTCCATTGAAACAATCCCAAGTAAGCAAAGTATTGCATGGACCATGTGATGAATTGGGAAAATTAAGCAGTACTTAGATTTGCTGTATGATGATAAAAACATTATCTGTTATATATTCATTACAGAGTGGCAAATATGAAAAACCTAAATGGTTAACAGGGGACAGCATCGAAATCCTGGATTGTTTGTTACAATGTGATCCCAAGAAAAGAATCCCTATCAAAGAACTCTCACGTCATCCATGGTTGTTGAAGGGTTTCAATATCCCTGTGTCTTACAAGAGCAAATTCAAGGTAAGTTAGCTTTATATTTACAAGGCACAATCAGTGACATTTCAGCAAAATTGGGGCTTGCTAGGACCAAATTTGAATAGAGACTTTTTCAGTTAGGTATGCTTATGTAATATTTAATTGGTCTTGCTAACAATCAAGGACAATCCAGACCCACTGAGTCTTTTGAAACTTATGATCTAATACAATGATGTAACGTTGGATATTTTATTCAAAGCTAGAATAGTGTTTGCTTGAAGATGTAGATGTTATCTATGAACATTTGCACCAAAAAAATGAAAAATAAAATTTGAAATTTTAAGCTTGTAATGATACTAGAATTATTGTATTTAAAGGGCCATTTTGAACTGCCCCATATTATCAGAATTGTATCTTTCAATACTTTCTCACTTGTTTTGTTGTAGAAGGATCTTATAGATGATGACTGTTTAACGGAAATGGCAGTACATTTCAAAAAGGAGAAGGCTGAGATGAAATCACAGATTAGAGAGGTAAGAGGCTGATGGGAATGTCATCAAAATAATCACTTCTAAGATTACAAAAAGTAAGACATGATCAACCAGTCATTTTTTACTTTTGAATAAAATAAGACATGATCAACCAGTCATTTTTTTTTTTTTTTTCAGTGGAACTATGACTATACAACTGCTACATACCTTTTACTGTTACAAAAGAAGTTACATGGGCGCCCAGTCAGACTTGTGGCACAGAGAGCTCTAACAGAAACACAAGAAAGACAAAGGGTAGGTGTTGCAAAACAGCATATCAAAGTGAGGCATTCAATAGAACTGTCACAAGTTTCCTTTCATTTTTAAGCAAAAAATGATACAGAATCTTTTATCTGGGGATTTTTTTCAACCATACATAATGTTATTACCAAATATATTATTGGTTCTAAGATCCATGATAGAAGAAATTGTTTTTCATACATAATGGTTATATTTGAGTTGTGGGTTTGTTGTTTTTCAGCCTGTAAGCGTAGACTTGGGAGAAATCATTGATTCTCCATTTATAGACAGGACCAAAAGGAGCAAGAATCGCAGACACCAAGGGAAAGATGAAAACACACCAAGGGTAAGACACCAATCGAATAAAGAACAAGATATCTACAACTCAAATAGAGAAGAGAAAGAAAATTTCTTGATACCAGAAACACCCAAGACCCCAAGAACTAGACGGCCACCTACATATGGAAGATCCCCACCCACTTCATCACAGAAAAACACACCACGGAGGACTTCACCCGTTGGTGCTCACACACCCATGTCAAATTTCCTTGCAAACTCCGTGGAAATGAGAAGTAAGTGACCATGTTAAAATTTGTAGATATTTGATATTTTTTTCGTGAGAAAATGTTACTTGATAGAATTATTATTGCAGCTGAATACTGTAGTACGTTCATGTTTGTATTTCTAGTACACAAATAGATTGACAAATTTCTATTTTTTAGCTCCAACGAAAGCAAGAAGACAACTTGAAGACAATTTTAATGGCGCTGCACTATCTCCCTCCAGATCAATGGATTCACAACTCAACAACATTTCTGTACACATGGCAAGAACTCCTGTCAGTGAAAGCATAACGTAAGACATAATGTTTTATAACCTATCTCATATTTTAGGGCCCACTACATATTTTGTACTAAATTTTCTTGTGTTCATACATGATAACTCTTTTTTGAATTCTTGTTGCTTGCAAGAAAAATGATTGATAATCTATTTCTATTGTTTTGAGCTATAAATTCTATTTCTCAAGCTAAACAATATATTCTAAAATGATTGAAGTTATTCAAATAGAAGGATTTGTTTCAACGTAGCTTTTTTTTAAAATTCTTCTTAATTAAGTGATGACGACGCAGATGAAACATCTGATACCAAGTCTAAAACAGGCTTTGGTTCACAGGCCAAGTGAGTTCTTGCTTCTGCTTGTCAATCTTTATTTGACCAATAGTGAGCATTTCTAAGCACACTCTCTTGCTTTTCACTTTATCAAATTGATGTAAAATGTAACAATGGTTGATCATAAACCCCTTTTCTAAGCCACACTGAGTTTTAGAAATTTATAATAGCTTAAAAGAACAGTTTGTGTTAACTAAAAATACAGTGTTGGTGCTGAAAATGGTTTTAGATCTGGGCCTGATGTAAATAGTGACTAATTGGCGGGCACTTTTAATTATATTTTGGTGGATATTGCGTAGCTTGGAACCTGGGAATAGTTTCTGAATTATTTTGTTAATAATAATGTTAGCTATGAATTGAATTTGATTGAATTTGATTCTCTACCTTGCCCTCAGAGAATACAGATCATGTCTCAAATAGATTTTGTAACACCCTCCTCTGATACTCAGTTTAAATTGAGTCCTAGCCTGCTTTGATAGACTGACTATCTCCTATTTTAAATGTTTTGTTTAGTGATTTGGAGAAATTTGAATATTTGTATGAAAACTCAGAACATGATCCATTTTCCTATGAGTCTTTATGCAGTGGTATTTGTGATTATTACAATGAATATGACCCTTGGTAATTAAACTACTATAAGTGAAATGAAAATTGGATTAGTTTTGATATTATCTTTAAGTTTTCTTTTTTTTCCCCATTACTATTCCTGGCGTTATTGTATATAGCTAAGTTTGTTTATGTTGTCAATTTAATAAATATCTTCATGATTTGTCCCAAGTTCAAAAAATATTTATATATCATTTTATAAATTTATGATCCATTTTTACATGACTCTCTCTCATGTCCATCCAGCTAATCAAGTACCAGTAGTAATAGCATAATTTTCCCTATCATGTAAAACAAATCATACTTATGACATATCAATTTATAGCTAAACATTCTATACACTGACTAAAGTTTTACCATATTTGCATTGATTTGTACTAATAGGGCTGGTGGGTCAGTAGACACAGAACTTGACCGTATCCACATGGACATGGGAACGCCTAGCCAGAAAAAGAGAGGTTCAGTATTTGGCAGTATAGAGAGAGGCATTGACAAAATGATTACAATGTTGACACCCAAAAAGAGAAAGGCCTCCAACAGTGATGCACCAAGAAAAGTCAAGGTAATGAACATTTAAATCAAACATTTTCTAGGCTTGGTGTCATATTATCATTTCAAGTTTAGCCTTTTTCATACAACTCTGTATTTTCTGAGATATATTGTTGTATTCTATTGAATTATCCTCACTAATTTAAATCTAAGATTTAAGACAAGGGGATTCTTTAATTTGAATATTTGTGAATTATGATATAAGAGGAAGGTGTGTGTATTGTAGAGGATGGTATTGGTTTCATGTCAAGTGAAATAAATATTAAGTGCCATTTATTTTTAGGCAACCCATAATGTGTTCAACACATCACAACATTCTGCAGATTATGTTTTGAATCGTCTATTGGCTGTGATCGAAGAAAAGAAAATTACGTACAAGCAAACAGAAGGGTAAGACCTATTGATTTTACCTTGTTTGTGCATTCGAGGGTGATTTAATTTCTCCACAAATTATAAATTTTGAAGTTAAAAATGTTTTAATACCGTTTTACCCATTATGATCAAAAATGTGTAAGAAAGTAAGAAAAGCACTGCAGATTTATATCTTTAAAGTGTTTTAAATGGAGGCTCTCAGATATTTGTGTCTATTAACGTCTTCACTCTTTTTGTAGATATCTCCTTAGGTGTAGTATACTGGATGACTGGGGCAAGGTGCAATTATCTTTTGATTTGGAAGTGGTACAAATCCAAAGAATGACTTTGATTGGAGTCAGAAGGAAAAGAGTAAAGGGAGACACATGGCACTACAAGAAATTGTGTGAAGATATCCTGAAAAATGCTGCTTTGTGAAGAGGAGACGCAGAAAAAATGACAGGTAAATGTTAAAATTCTCCTTCTTTTATATCTTGAATAGCTGAAACATGGGCAGTGCAACTGTTTTTATTAAGGTATCCATTTATTCTTGCATTTGCATATATTCAAGTTTTAGTTTAAAGATCATTTGTATTTGAGTTTAATTCATACCTTTGAAAAGCTGTGCTACTGAAGAATTTAAAATCCTGAATGTGTTTCACATTACCGTCAGGTGTCAGCACTGTTCTTTATCTCCCTACAAAACTGCAATCTCTAGTTGCACATGCATGAGTTTTACCCTGGATAATTTTGCTTCAATGTTGATGTTTTCACACAGAAGTTAAGTTAAGGAAATTTGAAGTGTTCGTCTGCAAGTTGAAATTTCTTGTACACCAAGGACTTCTTGTTTTACTATAGTATTTTAAAATGTTGATTCATATTTTGTCTTCAATTTTTTGACAAAAGTTAGAGGACAAGTTATAGTTAGTTTAATTGTATGCATCAAAAAACACATTTTCTGACAGGCGATGACTGATAATTTAAAAAATTGTGGCAAAAGTCAAGAAGTTAACTAATTCATCTTATGGCCTATCATGCATAAGAGCAGAAAATCTGTTCATGTCCCAAATGAACCTTGATAATATAACAGTGTTGGAAAAGAATAAAAAGGTAAATCAAGGATTTGATCCATAAACCTAAACCTTTCATTTCTTACTTTTTTATTGTGTCATTATTTGCATGCATGAAAAAGGTGAAAGTATTAAAAATCAGTTGGTGTTGATTTTCTTTAGATGTCCACTTTTAAGCGCCCACTTTGTCTCGATTTGTCAAGCGTTTGACAGTAGAAGAAGATTGTATTTGCAAGACCTCTGACCTTAGAAGGTTGTTTAATTTTTTCTCATTCCTTTCTGACGCAAAGTGTTGGTCATAGAAGAAAGATAATGATCTAAAAGAATTTAAAGCCATTTTTATTACCTTCAAAATTTGCACTTTCTTTTGAATGGGAGGATTCTTTGACTGTCATCTCATTTTTTTCTGAAGATATACAATGCCACAACATGAATTAAAAAATTCCTAAAATATGCCCTATTATGCTCCTTTTGGTGATCGCCCATATCAATATTATTTCAAAATTAGTTTCAATAGATAATTTATCTTGTCTTTTTTTTTATGCTAAAAAAGTTTGAATATTAAACTACATGTATGACAAACAAAAAGTTTATGATAGAAACCGAAGTTGAGACTTATCAGAATGAGGTTTCAGTTCCATTTGTTGTTTTTATCAAACATTATACAATGATCTAGAGCAATATAGCAATTCCTGTGAACTTTTACCCAACTTGTCTGTGCTAAGTCCATTTGTCATGTCCTTTTCAGACAATCCAAAGTCACTAATATTTTTCTCATTTCTATAGGCCTTTTATAACACGCAGAGAATCAATTCCCCTTTTCAAGCATTTAAAACAAAAATGATTTATATGATATGTCACTTTCATAGGTAAATAATGTGAATTTCTATCCATTTTGTTTCACTTTGTATTCTTTGGCTAATGGAGCCCCTGTAGCAAGAAGTCTTGGTTTGTATGGCTGTACTGTCATTCTCTCATTCAATACGATGTGATCTATGAAATCATCAATCATCCAAATTAAATACACCTGAATCAAGTCCAGGACAATGTTTGATGGCTTTAGTTTCTTTAAAAACTTTGGCAATTTTTCACAGCTTTTACATTAATTTGCTTTCCTTCCCTTTCTTTCTTTTTTTCAAGTTTTGTGTAGGAGAGTTGTGATATTGTTGTCGTTTACTTGACTTTTGTAAGATAAATGGAAGAACCCTGTTATTATCTCTTGATGAATAATGATAGGTGTTTTTGCTCATTCATGGTTTTTAAAAAGTTTTACAAGAATTATCTAGTCTATAATTTGATTTTCACTCACTTAGTTTGACACACACTAGCCTACTTTTAACCTAAAAGTTTGAATTTATGAATTTTTCGAAAAACAACAAAACTAGAAAGAGATGTCTCATCTAGAATTGACATTGATGATCTACGAAGCTCTCTTCCAGATCAAAGGAAAAGCATTAATTGATGTAAGAAATAGATTCATAAATCTCAATCTCATTTCTAAACACAAATCTCTGAAAGAATGGCTAAGACCATCTGATTAAATGTCATTGAAATTGAATTTGGACTAGCTACTGGTGGTAGTTTAAATGGCCTTTCTGTATCGATTATGCAAGCCTCAATAACCTATTTGAGGATTACATTTCATGCTTGCCCGAGTTCTGACTATACCTGTTTTTTCTAGCTTTTGTTACTGTCAAGTGGAATCATTTGGCTCTCTGGGTGATGAGCAAAAAGCCACTTTGACAATTGTCTTGTGTCATCTAATGCTGTAACAATAGAATCAATAAGCGACTCTGAGTTAAGACTGTCATACCCTTATGACACTGCCCCAGCATTTAGTCAAGTCCAGTGAGGATCTTTATAATCTAAATTCTTATCATATCAGATAAATGGATTATCCCTCAAGACCTTTTACCTTGGAGGTCTGTCTCTTATCCCCCCCCCCCCTTTAGTTAAGTTTGTGATATCATCAAACTATTTCAAAAGCACATTCTTGTCTCCTGAGAAAAATAATAACTTTAAAATGTCCAATGTAACTCTTATAAGGATGCAATTAATTGAAAGTATGAGCAGTGATCAATTTAGTCACAGGACTGTTGGACGGACTGTTTTAGCCCAATGTTAAAATATTATCTGGTCTGGTAGAAATTAGTCACTTTCTTAATAAACATGTGGCCAAAAAATTCTAAATCGATAGCTGATGAAGCCTCTGAACATAGCTGATGCAGTTCAGCTAAATGCATAGCTGAAAATAATTAATTAAAATACACAATCATATATTTCCTTACCAATTTTTTACCTTTTTTTGTTCCATCTTTCTTATTTTAGAGGTTATGAAAGCAAACAAGAAGTGATTTTTCAGCCTTTTAAATGTTGTAATTTACAAGACTCTAATTTAGTTTTGTTTTTTTCTTCAATGTAATATACAGAAAGAGGCCATATCTAAATCTATTTCCTCCATAAAAATTATTTTGACAAGAAGAGAATAGCCCTCATTGAATCAGTGGTGCGTTGGCTGTGAAATTATAATCTTGAGAAAGAATCAATTGACAAAAAAAGATAATCCTTTGAAAGAGGATCTGTGGTTCTATCTGTGGCTATCAATACAACATGATAGAAAGCATATTGAAGAGATTCCAACGCCATATTTCACTTTTTCATACTTTGCGTGATAATACCTGTTGAAAGAGACATTTTATAAAAGAAAAGGCTGCTTTCACTTCTGTATTGATTACAAAGGCAGCAGTGATTATGCAATGAAAATAGTTTTGAAAGAAGGACAATTGGATGATTTCATTAAAGGTAGCTTAATGATGATGACAATGATTAGCTTTTGTAAAAGACTAACTGTTGAAAATGGAAATTGAATTGCGACAATGCTGACATTGATTATTTGCTTCTAAAGAACTATCAATTAGATTGGAAAGAATTAGATTGGTATTTAACCAACAACAGTCAGTTGGAATTGAATAAAACAGATGGACAGATATTTTCATCTGACTTAACCACTGCAGTTTCATCATGGGTTTATTATAAATAAGAGTAAACTTGTTTCAAAAATGTCCATAAAAGTATAGAGAGATTGCTCATGTTCGAATTCATCATGCAATATATTGAATTCTTATGGATTATAATTGAATATAACACAGTATTTGATAAATAAAATAATGATATTTTCTATCATGGTAAAAATCTATGTGAAAATAAAACCCACATGAAATATGTGATATTTTTAGAAAACAAAATGTGTACACTAGGTCATAACAAGTAGTGCCGTCAAAGTTTTGAACTTTGTGAAACCTACTAGGTTTCTCTTCTTTTTTTATACTCTTCTCACTGACAACAATCAAGATTTTTCTTTTGATAACCTTTGCTTATCTGCATGACCTTCATTTTCTCTTTTGGCATCTGAAGATATTAATCTGATGATTGTTTACAAAAAAATAAAGCTTGTTGAATAAAGGTAGTGTTTTGGTTTCTTTGATAAATGTTTTGACTTCATTAATTGATCCAAGATTCAGGAGTGCCATTGATGAGGTAGTGGCAGGCAAAATGTTTCTTTTTACCCATATGTGATGAACTTTTGATATTTATTAAAAACACTTTTTTAAAAGTAAACAGTCTTTGTGTGGTATTTGTATTGCACAAGTGTTTTTTTTATTACATTGACGTCATTTTTGATAAGGTCAAGATATTAGTGAAAGAGGTCAAAATGTTGTCAAGTTTCAAATGATTAAAAAAGAAATGAAATTGTAGTCTAAAACAGGGTCTACTTAGATCGAACACGGTTTGTTATTTACATTTACAGTTACTTTTGGTCATTTGATTGATTTTAGAATATTGACAAGATGGTGGATCTGATCACACGCTTGTTAACAGATAGATACTTGAATTAGATGACACCTTTCAATGCTAACTTAATGTCCAGCCCAGTTTGCATGACATTTTTTTTCAGAAAGTATTGATGTAGAAGTAATTTCCAATTCTATGGGCAAACAGTAATATAATGAAGATGGTCCAACACTTTTGTGTGGACTGGTGGTGACCCTTTGCTTTTGGTGAACCCTTGTAATGAATAAGGTCCACTCACTTTACAAGTCTTCACCCTAGACCTTGTTTCTTTGTTTGGTAATGCTTTGTTGAATTTTATAATTATCTAAAGCTGTATGTATGGTAGTAAATTATACAGCACTTGAAATAAATCTTTTTTTTCTTCAAAACTACAAAAAGCCAGAGATAAAGAGCCCTTCTTTTGAATAGAAAAGAGGACAACAAATTATATTTTGGAGCCATCATTTCATTGTGGGTTTATTTTCTCAGACTCTTGTGAAAACTTTTATTGACTTTGGAAAATTAATGTTAAAATGATAGCGGCAGATAGAAGTAATGTTTTCTATTAGACTAAGAAGAAAGGTGTAAGAATGTGTTCAATGATATCTATTATTCTGTATGATTTACCAAACCATTGATAGGGATTTGGTTCCTTTCGTGTCAAGTTTTAGAATTTATAAACAGGGAACTGGAACTAGATTGGTTTTTAATGATGCTCACTTCCATTTGAAGATACAGGGAATAGATTCAATTTCAGATTGTGGTCATTCATACATTTTGAAGATGTTTAAAAGATCATAATTATTAGGCTGGCCTTTTCTTTTGCAAATAGAATAAGTTTAATGCCAGTTAATGTATATATATGAAAAAAGTGTTATATTGAAATACTAAAGTTGCAAAAAGAAGTTGTCTCCTCAAGTCATTAGCAGATGTCATCAGTGTCTTTCTGTATTGTTTATTGGAGGGGATATATAATTCTTAATCTGATCTCACATGATTCAACTAACTCACTTCTAGGATTTTTTTATGTTTCCCATGATTCTAAACTATGATCAAAGAGATATCAGACATTGCACAATAAATTTGAATTATATTTCAATATAATTCAACTAATGAACTGACCTTTCTGTCACCTAGGGTCATGGAAGAAATTGCCATTCAGATTTTTAACAAAAATTATAAATATAAATGTAAAGATGGTTTTGAAATGTTTTGAATGTTGAGATCTTCTTAGATGGTGCTATTAAACAGACAGGTGAACTGTAGGGAATGCATTGTCTCCCGTTAAATGAACTTTTCTCAATGAATCCCCATGATTAGGATCTCTGATGGGTATTTCATCAAAAGATAGAATGTTCCTTTATACCTGCCTGAAATGTGGGTATAGAATTGAGAAATAATGTAAAAAATATTGCACCATCTGGTCCGAACAGGTTATTGTCATAGATGCATTGTCTCATTGAAAATATGGGATGAGTTATGATGTTGGGTGATACAGAGTTTGTTAATAGACTTGTCAAAACATTGGATAATCTCACTACATGGAATGCTGGGACTCTTATAATGATTAATGTTTAAATGAGCTCTTAAAGTATCGTTTAAAAATGATTTTGAAATCATGTTGTTTATAAATTAAAACAATGTAGAAAACATGCTCTGATGAAAACTTTCTGTATACCTTTGAATTAATGAAGGGGATATCATATTTTAGGAGCTCAATTATTTTCAAGTGAAAAAGACGTCAAACAAATATGATTGATATTTTTCTAAAATTTTAATATTCTACCATTAATCCATCCCAAGAAAATTTGATGATTTACACCTTCCATTGCTTTTCTGAAGCTTTTTTTTTGAAAAACTGTTTCAGTGTTCGAAATTTATTTTTATTGCAGTCATTTATGAAACAAAAGCAATCTATCATCAGCAAACTTTGACGTGTACTTCTATATGTGGACATTTAAATGTTCCCGTTGCTCTTTTCTGTATATTCTGTGAGAGGAGAAAGCATAATTTATTCAAAGTTTGTCCCTCTTTGAACAGTAAGTAAGCTACTTTGTGTGCATATGAAATGACCTTCTGTTTTGTTGTTGCAGAAAATATGCTTATCTAAATGGATTCCAATTGTCAGCTTGATTTATCTCTGTCAGTCATTATTACTATTTATTTTGAAAAATTCTAAACAGCCAATGAAATATTCAAAAGCTCTGGCAATCTAGCTTTTGATATATGGCAACATTAGTTCAGTAGATTAGTAGTATCTCATCTTCCATCTGTAAAGTAGTTTTTCATTGGTTCAGTCCAGCGGTTTGGGGATGTAAGGAACCGTATAAGAGGCTAATCCTTTATCATTATCATTATCAGTTGAATATTTTGATTTGTTTCTCAAGTTGCTGCTTTTGTTCCCTGAACAAGATTATGAATTGTGACATGAGAAGAAGTATTGTTGAAAATTAAACAAACATGTGTCATGCATAAAATGAGGCTGTATTTGCAACTGCTTATGCTGAAATATGAATGAAAATGGATACATTTCAACGGGCATTAGTTGATCTTTGAACTGTAACCGATGAAATCATGTATTTTTTAAAAGCAAACATCTTTTCCCACCATTGACTATGAATTTGATCATGTTTTAATTGTTCCACAAGATTTTTGTCAGATTCTTTTGTCCAAATATATCTTAGGCATTGAATATAATTTAGATCAAGTAGTTATGAATTCAGTCATTTGATATCGTATCTCTTGAATTCTTGCATAACTCCATCCATTTAAAGAAGAGGATCTGATAGAAATTTTGAATTGTTTTGTTAGTTTTGATGCATGTCATATTTTATCAAAGAATTCATCAATTTTCTAAACTCAAATAAACTTGAATTGTCAATCTGTTCCTTACAAATACTATTTTTCTTTTCAAAATAATTGTAAAAGTAATGAAAAGCAAGAAAGATATTGAAACATTAAATTTATTCTCAGTGTACTGTTGCAGCCTCAGTTTAATTTGGGGAATAAGAATAAAAGCGATGCGCTTTCTGATGACGTTGTTTTAGCCAGGATATGCTCCTAATGATAACATTCGGGTGGAGGGGAGGGGGGGGGGGGGGGGGAAGAAGGCTGGTTTTAGTACATATTTAGAAAAGATAATACCAGTACCAGCTGACAATTTGAAGCAAAAAAAGCCACTTCGCATCTATAGGTTCATTTTTGAATTTATTTGCAAATATTTTCAGGCAATTATTGTTGTAGTTAACAAAAATTTGCAAATAAATTCAAAAATGAACCTATTTGGAGTGGCTTTTTTGCTTCTTAGAAAAGATAGATATGTGGCTTGTATATAAGCCTTACTTTAAGTAATAAGGTTCAAAATGAAAGGAAAACTACTGACTGGTTGTAGGATGAGAGGAACCATTAAGAACACACATTACCACCAAGTCATTTACAATGGGTCACACCTGAATGCTTATACCACATGAGGGATTAGAAGCACCATATTTCAACTCTCCTCATTTCACTGTAAATACCACAATCAGATGAGTTTGGTAAATTGTCGTCATGCTTCGACAATTGAAGGGGACTCTTGGGAGTCACTCAAGATTCTGAATGGGAGAAGAATTGAAAGCCGCAAAAGAAACATGGGGATGTTTTACTTGAGGCTTTGCATTGTCATGAGGAGATTTTAATTGTTATTATCATTAGATTTTAATCATTGTGTGGTAGACTTCATTAGCAAGAAAAGGCAGTTATGAATTAACTAATAATCAAGAATGTAATAGCCTCTTTTGAATGGTTTAGATATGGTTTTGAAAATATATTACATCAGAGGAGTTGTAGATGTGTATGGTTTGATTTTATCTTATCTACATTTTTTTTGTTGAAAATAATCTAGAAATGATGAGTAGTGTTATCCAAAGTCAGCTTGTCTCCTAGAAAATAGAACAGATACGTCACAGGTGCTGACAGAAGCTAAATTACATCCATTCCTTATCTGAGCTCAGGCAAGCTTGTGGAATAATTAAAGATTGAAACGATAGGCTTCTTGCAGGTGATTTGAAAGATGAAGGATGGAGTTTTGTCAAAGCCAGGGTATGCCTGTTTTACACCAGTTATGACGGCAAGAAAACAAGTGTTTGAGGAAGATACTGTCAATTTATTTGTCTTGTTGAGGCATCATTTTGACATAGTCTCTGATATATGGCTAGTGTGTGGCATGGTTATGGCAATTACCATCAATTTCTATTTTTTTTCTTTTTGAACCTGGGATGATAAAAAAGTGACTGTTTAGCTCCATCCTTTTTAAATCATCTTGAGTACTGCATTGTCTGATATCAAAGCCTTTGTATCACTTGTTGGGGTTCTATATCATTCACAGTATGATAACCATACTAATGATTTCCTTTTCATGTGTCTGTAATTCAAAGCTCATTTCTTGGCATTTAGAATTGAGTGTGACATGAGAGATAAGAATTAGGACTACATGTGTTCTGGGTTGTGTTGGACATGGTGTCCGGCCTGTGATTACTGACCCATGGTCCATCTTACAGTTTGACCCCGTGTGTTTCATGGCTTCTCAGATATGTCCCCTTCTTCATTAAGAGCCTAATACCCTGTCAGGATTTAGTCTTGGTTGGATGACCGGTACTGGGCTGTTGCCCTCTGGACGCCAAACTGTCCATCACATGACTACAACAGAAATCAAGAAGTTGAGATGACCAGTGTCCTTGGGGGATTATGCAAAGAGCAATCTGTTTTTTTGTTAGTTTTAAAAGTTTGCTGCGAGAATACTCTCTATGGAGGGGTTCTCACAGAGAGGTCTGCCTTCAGGGACAGACTGACTTCTGAATGTCACAAAAAGATTCCCTGTCTGAGTCAATGAGTTGATGATCATATTGAAAAGTCTAGAAGTGAAATGACTGAATGTATAAAAACCCTGGGGTACTGCTACCCAATGTCCTGTGTAATAACATAGCAGAGTGGAAAAGAAATTAAAGAACAATTGACCCTTAATTAATGGTCATTAAGTGGGCAGTGGGGGTGAGGCGTAGTGGATGTCTAAAGGGACAGATATGTCATAGGGATCTGAAAGCTAAACAATAGTCAAGAACCTAAACATAATTTAAACTCATTTAAGGTTGAGTTACAATACATGGACACAAACAATAGGGTCAGAAGTCTGTGGACAAATCTCAACCCTTTCATCTCCCCTTTGACCAGTCCAATAGCCACCTGGTCTTATAGAAATAGGGAGAATTCCAACAGAGATTGGGTGACTATGGGAAATCGAAAATAATGTACAGTCAGTGCTCATGTATAGGGAAAGCAAATTGTTTGGAATCATCACTTCAGATTTACTGTTATCACAGAGTTTGCTTTTGTTTGTACTGTTTGTTTTAACTTTCTTCAAGAGTGCTTTACTCCTTTGTTCTAAAACTCCAGCCTTGTGATGTTGCAAAAGGTGATTAAAAAATAACTATTTAGTATTAGTGGTAAAGTTCAAGCATTATGGAAATGTTTTCAATAACTGATCACTTTAACTTTCTGCCCATCTTCAAATGATTGACTTTAAAGTTTTTGATTTGATTAGCCTTATTGTGTTGATACTTATAGAACAGTTTTCTGTCAACGCTATTGGTATATGGACTGACAGTTGTATGTAGATAGGATCTCTTCAACATTTATCACTTTGATGCTTTGTTACTACAATACAATCTATTATAAAGTATTTGTCTTTGTTTGTGGTTGAAACATTTGTCAAAAATGAGTAAAATGACAGCATGATCCCTTATGGGATGTGAGCACCCTTCTAGTGCCGTGTTAAAGTTGAAATATGGTTCCCTCATAGCCTCTTAGTAAGACATCTTCATTAGAGTAGCAAACCCTTAACAACACCCCAAGGAAGGGTTAAATTGAAGTGGAAAGCATGAAATAAACCATGCAAAAAATAACTCCATTTGTATTGAACCCCTCAACACTGTGCATTTTTGTCATTGAAATAATAGAAATAAAGATCTTCAAAGTTGAAAAAGTCAGTTCAAAGGTGGATTGATCTTTGATGGATAGGTTCTAGGGGTGAGAACCCCCTGCAGTGCCCCCAGACCTTGCACATTTACAGGGAAAACCTGTCCCTGAATTCTTGGAGCCCCCATATGGTGGGGTTGATTTCCACAAGCATGGATAAATGCTTGGTAGCTATTGTATGAGACCAAGAGCCTGGAGATAGCTGGACTGATTATATCTTTGTAATTGTTATTGTTTGTTAAAGATTTATTTTTAATTTGTTATTCATATCACTATTTGAATATTCGTTGTCAAGTACTCATTGTCTTGTTTTCTTTTGTCTTTTTTCAGGTCGTGAATTTTTTCAAAATATTGCCGAGAAGATTTGACAGATTTCCTGTGATACAATGAAATGTTAGAAGATTTCAGATTCAAAACATCAAACAGTTGTTTTAATAATATATCAGAAGAAGAAAAAATCTTAATAATGTGACTTTTATAGTTTTAGTTATTGTTTTAAAGAGTAATTTTTAATGTATCATGTTCAAAAAGCTGTTATGGAAAAAAGAAATCCCAAATTATAGTTTTACAAAAAAACATTAATGAAAGAAGCAAAAAGCTATATACCTTCTTTTTAAGTAACTTTTATTTGTTTTATGTTCATTTCGAAGTTGAACATATTTAATAACCTGTACAGAAAGATTATGACAAAATAGCCAGTTTGTAAATCTTTAAATGGTTTAAAAACTAGATTTTTTATTAATTGTTAGTTATAAATAAGGGATTGCACTGTATATTGAAGAGTTTTTCTTCTATTATTATCAGATTTTTCAACAAGTGTGAAGTTTTGCATTTTAACTAAGAATCAATTTTTAATTCAAAACTGACGAAGAACAATCTTTATTTGTTCATGTTTATATTCTCTGACTCTATGTTGTTTGGTCATGTATTTGTGAATCATGTTTGAAGTAAATCAAACGTGTATATTATGATGTCATTTGATGAGTTCTATGAGACTTATTCTATAAGATAAGATGGTATCAGTTCATCATCTTCATGACCTAAAAGCTACTTATAACCAAAGGACATATATTGTTCATTTGATGGAGTAATTAAATATCATTTCATTATTTTTTAAGATGTTCATTCCTTTCCATGTATCACTTTCAGTCATCAACATTTTCACATGAATTCAGCACATTTCATACATTGGGTCTTATTTTATATCAATTCGTTATGTGTAGATTTTATAAAAAAGGGTCCTAACAATTAGTATTTCAAAGATGATTAGTGTAAATTAAAGTTATAGTTTAAAATAGCCATATCAAATTCTACAATCATGTTTTGACGCCCAAGAAAATATCCCATAAAATATGCTGCCACCGTTGATTTTTGTTTAAAATTGGTGATAAAGAATGTCTTTTGTTGCAAGCAGATGGTTAAAATTAAAAACCTTTAAAATTAAACGTGTAAAACTTTTGTGATATCCTTGTATGATTCAGCCCTATATTATCATGATGTATAAATTTGTAGGTTTTTTAAAAATGAAATCACCCCATTATGTTGTAGTTGTGGCTGTAAATTTGGCTTATTATAAGGTGATAGATTTTATAAAATGTAATCCATGTATCAATAAAAATGCAATTTTATGATTGCATGTATAATCAATTCATGTGACTCTTTTGTATTTGTTGATATAGTTTTTCTGTCTATTGGGTAAAATAATTTTATTGTTAAATAATTATGTTAACATGTTGTGAATGTACTCAAATGACATATTTAGTATTGCATTTTTTCTGAAGATAAGCTATGAAACTTAGATATATTTTTGAAAATCTCATGATGAATAATTTGAGCAAAATTCTTGCCTTTATTTTTGAATGTTTTGCTCTTTTTGTAGTGAGAAAAAGAAAGAGAAGGATTGCTAAAGCTAGTAGAAACAAGAAAAATCTTTCAAATACACCTGTCTTTCTTTTGAAGTTGCAAGATCAAAGCATTTACCTGGAGTAAGTAAATCAAATATTGCATAATATTGACTTTGAAAGAAGCCAAGTCTATACCTTGGTTCTTGGTACCAGAAGTAGCCATGTTAGATTTATTGTCAGTGTTATTTTCATTTTTGTGAGTTTTTTGTCCACTAAAATTGGACTGTGATGGATTAGTCGAGGCATAAAAGCTCTATTTTGAGGCGACTAGAATTTTTATGCAAAAGTTTATGTACTTTGAACAAGCCTTGGGGCAATTCACTACAGTTCTTTTAATGAAGTTGCTGCAATAACGGTGATGGACGAGAGAGGAAATTGTCACAACCAATCAAGTGGAACAAACATGGGCAGGATTTATATGAGTTGATTTCTTAGCATGCAAAGACTCTGTTGTGGATTAGAGTTGTTAGCCAATGTAAATCTCATGTCGACACAATCCCATCATTTGCTTTAAAGGAGTTTTTATTGGAATTCCCACAACATCTACTAGAATTATAGAAGGAAACTTGTTGTATTGTGTCCAAACTTGCATTTCATAGATTTTTGTTGTGTATACTGTATCAAAACTGTATACGTTTTTCCATAGCTTGAAATGGCTTAACATTAAATTTATCACCAATAGCATCATGATATTCCTTCTAGAATTCCAATAAAGGGAAATTTAATGTACACACAGACCTCAAAAGTGATAATACTGCAATGTTGCAGAACACTGCTGATGAAAAAAAAGGAAATAAAAAATAGGTTTAGTTCAGGTTTTTAGGTTTCTAATGTAGCAAAAAATGATCCTTATGGGACATAAATATAGCCTTGTGTTGAGACCTTATGGTTTCTTGCACGAGCGCGTGTGCATGCCAGTAGTAATTCATTAAGCTCTATACTTCACCCCAAACTTGAGGGAGATTTAGAGTGGAGGAATTTGTGGTTGTCAAAAAGTGATTTCATAACTACTCATGTGCAGTGTGGTAGAGAACTAGCTTACTTTGTAGAATAAGCAAAACGTCAAGTTTACAAAAGGATATTATGTTGAACTGTAAATAAGAAAGTGCCCGCCTACTGTTGTGATGATGAGTAAAAATCTGACAACTCAATAACATAAACCAACACCCATCAACCATTGAAGACAGCCAATCAAAAGCCACATTCTGGACAACCCTCTGATTAAAAGAAAAATGTTTTTATTGCAATAATTAATGGAATTTCAGCAAACCTCTTTCTTGAATTGTAGATACATGTACGTCATCAATATCAGATATTTCAATCTTGTGGTTTTCAGTTTTAAAAACATGTTATTCATAGTCTACTAGTTTTAAAACTTTGGACTGGTTTAAAATTTTACTCACGAGAGCTTTGAATTAAGTTGAAACAGACTAAGTAAACATATTTTTTTTGATAGACACACTATGGGATGGAAAATTAATGCAGATATACTCAAATGTTTAGGTTAATGACTTGTTTTGATGCAATTTTTAGAAAACAATTTTAGTCCTCAATCTAAAGGTAAACAGGCTAGCTTCTATCCATTTCTTTTTACATAACATTTTTTTTGAAGTTCAAATAGTTTTGATGAGTTAGGTATCATGCTATATAGGAATTCAAGTCCATTTCTTGTAAAAAAAATTGGTAAAATGAATGAACTAGATGATTTCTTTGCTAGATGTTTTTCATAAACCTTCTATTTTCAAACTCTTTTCTTTTAGGAGTGATTCAAAACCTTTCTGAGAATTACTGGAATCCAATTCATCCATTATTTCTTTAGACCCCTCCATTCCCTGAGAGAAAAAAATAGGGATTATTTTGATCCAGAAATACCCCTTGCTTGTGATAAAAGATTCATTTTCCCCCAAGAATTCCACTTGAGATGAACAATCCATCACGACACATCAGGAATTCTACACTCAATCAGAAAATTAAGACCACGTCTTCTATCTAAAATGAGACTCTTCATTTCCATGGCATTATTTGGGGTAATCGTTTGGACACCAATCTGATGAGGAGACCATGCTTAATTGCACACTTAAGCTGTGTGGCATTTTTTGGATTTTCTGGTTTCTAAAAGTTTGATTGGGGATGAATGTGAAACCTGCAGCCAAAAGAAAAAACTTGGGTTAAAATATTTTCAATTTTTTTATCTTTTTTGCGTTCATTCTATTAAGTTTGAAGTTATCAGCTGGTAATGATATGTGTGGATATTGCTATGAAATATTTAATTTCACAATATCATAAGTAATTATTTTTCATGTTTTCAATTTTTTACAAAATAGAAAAACTCCACAAAATGTTTACTTATTATTATTTCTCAAAAGTGCTAGAAGTTATAATTTAATTGTTGTAATTCTTTGATTCATTTTGAACATACCATCACTGGACATAACCTGTGTACATCATAATTGGATTATGAAAGAGTAGCTTAAAGCTTTCAAATAAGCTTCTTTGTAACTAGCCAAGAGTTAAGTTTCTTTATTATACCGTTTTATGATAAAACAAAATTGTGTTTATTATTTTAGTGTTGGTAAAATTTAATTTTTTGGAATTGACACCCAAGTTATATTTATAATGATAAATTAGATGTATTTATTGGCAGGGCTTTGGATAGCAAAACCTGTAACACTTCACATGCCATTGCAAAATAGAAATATCTTGAGATTTTTTTATGACCACTTATAAATTGAGAATATTGATGAAGTATGTTAACAATCATGTTTTATTGTTATATACCTTTGTGAGAGATAGAGCACTTTAAATGATATACAAATATTTAAATTGGCCAAAAGACATTTGAAAGGTGTGAAAACAATCGAAAACTTTTTAATGCAACTGTATACAATAAAAGTTGTAAATCTTTCCTACAAGCATGTAATTTATGCTGCGATGGTGTGTGGAATGATGTCTCTATCTGATTATTTGTGTAATTCATTCCCTTTTTTTTGGTACATCATATGGACTGTTACAGGTCTTCCTGTAACCCTATCATTTGAGGAAGTCTCCTGCGTACATAGTTTTTATACATGGCAGTCACTCGTCTCGCTGCATCCCAGTGCCCTCCAAAGCTCTCCTTGTCTTCTTCAAGTATTTTTTACTTCTGTATGTAAACAGACAACTTATGTATCTGTCAAATGTTGGGACAATTTAAAAGCGATAATGGCGGCCAGCTTCAAACAAGCACTCTTCTGTAGAGATGACTTTGAATAGATTTGATTCAAAAATGGTACCCCTATAATCAACAGTAGGTGGTCTGAAGAAAAGAAAAATATTGTGACAAGAATGCTTGGCAGTGATAATGCAAATCAAGGGTTAGTAGAAAAGAAAGAAGAAAAAAACCCCAGATAAAAGATAGATTTATGGATGCAATCTGATCTTTGAGTTACTGTTAAATATAAATCAAAAATGAAACAATGAAGTTTTAACTTACTGCTTACAAATGTTGTCCATACTTTCTTGTGTAGTAGTACTAGTACAAAACTATACATCTTAATTTTTCACTATGGAATTTTGAAATCTTTTATTTTCGTGATTCATTTTCAGTGTCATATTGTGCTATAATAATATATTACATTTTTTTGTACTGCATTTTTATGATAAATCGCATTTTTTTTACTACATTATGATAATATATTGCATTTTTCGTTATGACCGAGTTAGAAATAGATATAGGTCAAGCTCAAAATATTTTTTTCCATGCATGTGTAGATGATTTATTTGCAAAATGGTTCCTAATTCAAAGATATTGTAGTGACTGTCACATAAAACTAACCTTGTAGTCCAAAAGCTGAGAAATTGCGCTAAAAAAGACATATTATATTGGGAAAGTTGAATTGTACCTGAAACAAAAAAACTGAAAAAAAATAGACCTTCATGAGCAGTTGAAAATCTTCAGGTTATTTTTTTGACGATATATTGGGGCAGATAGATATGATGGAAATTTTACTTCAGTAATTATTAGATAGAGCCTAGCTATAGATATACCATGCATGAAGCAGTTAGATTAAAAATGAATGAATTATTATGAATATCCAATAAAAACTAGGAGTATACTGCAGTCTTTTTAATTAAGACACAGTCACTTGACAGATTGTAGTGCCTGATATTAGCTATATATACATTGTTTATTGGATGCTATTTAATTTGACATTTTATGGAGCAATTTATTGAAATTTTAAATGAGGTTGGTCTGTTGAATTAATTATTCCAAATAGACAACATGTTAAAAACAATCTGATAGAAGACGACGATGAAATGTTACCAAGAATGATTCATTCAAAGAAATGGAATACAACAAAGGGTAGTTTTGTGTGTATGTGTGTGATGGGGAGGGGGGGGGTCATCTATCTTGCCTAGAAATGGGCCACTTTGCCTTCTAGGAATCTTCTAGGAAAAAATATGAGGACAGAGATGAGCATGTTTTGTAGGAGACGGATCATTAACCCTGCGCTCAATAACAAGTTATTTCTCCTAGAATTTTCCTAGAAGTGCGACTATAGATTACCCTGGCGACTCCCTCTATGCCGAAGCAGTGAAGCATTAAATGTTGTTTGGTGAATCTTTTTTTTCTCTCCTTTGGGACCCCTAAAGGGTAATAGCATTAAAGCAATGCAGTTTTCATCTTTTTGTTTCTAATTCTCTTCAATGCAAATGTTTCAGTTAAGAAAGACAATCAGTTTAAAAGATCTGAAGATTTTTTCAGCTATTTTTTTTCACCATTCCAATAGACAGAACAAGAATTAAAAGAGAAATATTGAATAAGAATTAAATCCTGCTTTGACTTAATCAAGAGTAATTTATTTGTCTGTTATTGAATTTGAATTCAAAAAGAAGGAATTACTCACAGAATATTTCAAAAGTTTCTAAAAATTGTAGCTTACAAATGACATGGTAATACTTGCTATATAATCTCATATCCAAGTAAATATATTTACAAAATATTGTCACTTTTTACAACGCTGTATCTATTTATCATTTCAAATAGGGGTAGCAAAGGTCTATACAACTTTCTACAATTTGATCATTTTTTAAAAGAATGTGTAAATGTAATACAATATTTAAAAAAAGAAAAACATTTAAATAAACCAAAACAATGGAGGTTAACTTGGATAGATTTTAAAGTTGGATTTCAGTGCTACATTAGGAAGCTTTGTAAATTTTTTATTGTGTAGACATAAGGGAGAATTGGGTAAGAATATCTAAGTTTATATTGCTTAGCCATAATGTTGAATTAGGCAAGCATATGATATTTTACAAATTAAGCCAATCATAAAATCTACTTTACTATTCTGTAATAATTGAATTGTAGATATCAAATTTACAAGCTGTTAATGAATAACCTTTGACATTTCATCAAATAGCTTAATATTACATTTGGAAACATAAATGATCAAAAGACAATTTTTAGTACCATTTCCATATTTTATTTAACTTTTAGTTGCAGAATTATAGTTCTAATTTAGCAAAATAAAAGCTGTCCTAAAACTGGATCCTTTGCCATGAAGTATTCTTTGAAGTCAAAATTCTACTCTCTGCAGAAAAATGTCATATTTCTTATTTCTGGGAAAACTTGAGCCAAAAGATGATCAATTCACTAAAAATTATGAGCGTTTTTATGTTGTTTTATCTATGAAGTACACGATTCACTTCAATTCATTCTATCGAGGCAATAATTCTAAAAGTCAACTCTCTTAGGATCCGAGGTCGCTAAGAGCGCATTTCTCTGCCCTCAGTTTTGACTAAGATAGATGGCTATAATTTCCTATCCATATAATAAAATTCATCAATCTGACAACCAAATGCCTCTTGCCCTTTTCCTGCTTGTATCATTTGAATATTAGACTTTTTTTTTTGACAGAAGAAAACATTTATCGTCTGTGTTAGATTTTTTCTAGCTTTGAGGAATTTTCTCCCCTCTGCCATCTGAAGGCACTGACCATGTCTGTCATGGGGGCACAGATACAGCAAAAGACAGCAACTTAGGGTGGAGCAGCAGTGACCCAAAACTTGATTAAATCAAAAGAAGATCAGAAGGATTCGGGTGTTCTAGAAATGAAAAAAAAATCTTAAAGGGTTGTTGACTTTGACAACTATGAAGAAAGACAAGAGGACAATTTTAACCAGAAATTTCAAATTCTCTGAGTGGATCACATTTTACAAAGTTTTTGTAAAAATCATGGCTTCAATATTTCCAGAAATTCCTAGGAATAAAAAATGGGTAGAGGAATGGAGACATATTGATACAAAATAAATGTGAAATTTAGGATTCACTATTCATGATATTTGAACCTTTACAACAACAGAAACAAAAAGAAAATTAATCAAATTGTATTCTTTCTTTTTATAAAATTAATTTAACAATAAAGGGACGGGAAGGGGGTTGTATAATGAATATCCCACCTTTGAAGTGTTGTACAGCAGGATCAAAACTAGTAGAGCCAAAGAAACGTTTATAAAAGCAAATTTGCCATCTTGAATACCCAAAGGCATTTTGAAATATTATCTTTTTTTTTAAAATTTTGAGAAATAATTCTTAAAAACAATGATTAGTTTCTAAAAGAAATAATGTTTATTTTCATAAAGACTTTCTTCACAATAACTCATTCTTGGTATTTTTTAGAGTGAACTGTTTACTGTTATTTTACTGTGGAGATAGGGGTGGCATATTTTACTGTGAAGACAGAGGTGGCATATTTTACTGTGAAGACAGAGGTGGCATATTTTACTGTGTAGACAGAGGTGGCAGATTTTACTGTGAAGACAGAGGTGGCAGATTTTTTTTGTGAAGACAGAGATGTGAAAACAATTTCTTCAATTTAGAACATAGATTTTTGAGACCTCATACAAAGGCAGAAATGTTGTATGAGGTATGATATTATCTCTAAAAAACTATGTTCCAAACTAATTAATTTATTCTACATGAATTATAGATCTTGGAACTAATACTTTTTTGCCTGACTGTCTTATTTCTTGGGGTAAATAGAAATAAGGTATTGAATTATGATATAATTGATGATAGGCCAATTACTTTTAATTTTAAAAATAATTCCAGTATTTACCTAAAGAGGATATATAAAAGGTTTCAAACCGCATATCTTTTGTGTTGGACTTTATCATTATTTTATATACATACTGTGCATAAGGAAAGTTTTACTTTCAAATATACTATTTTATTTAATTATGAAGTATATGTATATCATAATGAATAATTTATGCAAATTGTGCTATTGGAAAAAAGCACTTTAATTATGATCAATAAAGTCTGGATATGGTACAATTCTTTACAGGAGTTTTGAATAAAATAATGTAAGTGCCAAATAGATAGGGCAATTGTAATGATAACACCATGAAATGATCTCTTTTATGTTTTGATACAAGCATCAAGTTTATATTTTGTAAGAATTATACAAGCATCAACTTCTTTACTTTTAAAGTATCTAGTATGCTTTTTCTGGTTTGAGGAAGTGCTATTAAATTTTGCTATAAAATAAAATTTGATTATTTTTTTTGTACCATACACATTAACAAACAAAAGCTAAGTTATTTTTAAAAAATGGATTTATTAAGTGGAAACATTTACATACATTCTTTTTTGTAAAAAATTAGGAATAAAACCCAATTACAGTTAACTAACATTTGTGGTAGCCATAGTAACCAGACTTTGCAAAAACAAAAAATAATGAAAAAATGGTGTTGATATATAATACCAACATGACAACATGCTAAAAAATAGGTTACAATTTGGTTTTACAAAACTTTGTAAACTTGTGGATTTCATAATTACAGTATCTTGTTGCCTAGCAGCAGCTAACAATGGTCAGATTGAGTATTTTTTCCTTTGATATATCTACAAACCATCATTAAAAAATGTATATATTTTGTAAGAATTATATTTCGACTTTTATCTGATTGGATGTAACAAATTGCCTAACACATTGTGACTCAACAAATATAAATCTCCATGACAACTGACCTGTAAACGTGACCTTACAAGTCTATCATCAACAAAATGGCAAGAATTGTACATCTTTTAAAACAAATCTCAATCAATTCCCTCACAAAACAAATCTCAATCAATTCCCTCACTAAACAAATCTCATGAAACTTTCCTGTATCTGCCAAACACAGGGCAAACAGAAATAAAAGTATAATATTGAAAGTGAATAGACATGTATTAATGTAGTATATGCCCTTTTTGTGATAAATTTCAAACAATATCATTGAACACAGGGTCAAGGTCAAAAGCACCAATAATACAAACTTAATGTGACCTGTAATGACCTTGCACCAATTTTTATTTTACACATATAATTACGATGCAAACTCGGATTGGAAATAATTCAAACAAAATATAAAATGTCATTTCATGACTTAGCTTTTTGAAAAATATTTCTTTAAAAAAATGATTTTAAGTACAATTTTCCCATAATTGCAACATAACTTAACTCTGTGAAGCTATTATCAGATTTCTATGTAGTATGTAGGTACTTTTCAAAGAACATCAATTGAGAATATGTTTTTTCCCTCATAGTGTACCATATTTGATCATATCCTAACCATTCAAAAGACATTGAAGTGCAAGTGATTCAGTCTGAAAGGAATAACCAGAACAGAATATGGGAGCTTGAAAAAGAATTCTATAGTCCAATCATAAACACTGGGAAGTTGTCATAACAAAAAAAAAGCAATTCAGAAATCCAAAGATGCATTATCATCACCGCCTAAACAATGGCGAGAAGACAAGGTTTTCAGGAGTTGTACCAAGTGTTTGCAATGATAAGATTCCCAACAGACTGGTTATAGAAAAACATCATGGCTTGTCAATTAGACTTGCATTTAACTCAAGTTTGCAGTAATTTCGACTTTTGCAAAGAGGACAAAAGCCTTCATAACTAGGTGCTATCCCTTGGGTTTCTGAATGCCACCGTTTGTCCAAATGAATGACTTTTATCACCACCCAGCACTGGCTACCTTTGTTTGGTCATTTATGAAAAACGGACCATTTTTGTAAAGCATAACTTTTATCAATATTGGTGTACGGAATGGCAATTTTTAGTGCAGAATATAGAAGAATTTAGTCTTGAGTATGGCACACCAGTTATATGGTAATTCATGTGAAGGTTGTTGTTTTTTTTGTTCAGGAAGTAACTTCCCAAAAAATATTTTTAAGTACATAAAATTTAAGATTGCAACAGACAAGAGCCAAGAAGTGGTTCAGTGATTTTTTTAAATGAATCTTTGAGGTAAGATTTAATCCATTTCATTAAGTGTTAAAATCCAAAATTACCATACAATAGAATTATAGATAATCCCCATTAGTGATAAGCTCCATTGATGACAATATAACTTATAGGACTGTCCTGCTCTTGTCTGTTACTGTTAGTGACTGTACAGAATATAAAATAAAAATCCCCCCAAACATTGAGATTCTGCGATTTCTTCTTGATTGATTGGCATAAAGTATTAACCTTGTAAAATAAGAGGAACTAATACTATGTATCATTTCTTAGTAAAGGGAGGCTCAAATATACCTTTGTATTTAGTTAATGCATTTGCCACAAGAGGGCCTTTGTCAGAGTTTATTTATTTATGTACACAGTTCAATAGACTACATCTAAACACTTAGAACTACATGTAGTTACAAATACATTCATTTACACATGTTAACCATGTGATCATTTTAAACCAATGATATCTAATTAATCTATAATGAAAATGAGACATGTTTTAATTAATTCAATAATGTCAGTTAATGATGATGAATCTCTCATGGCTGAGTTTGTGAAGAATTACTTCTTTCAAATACAAAAAGTTTTTGAATCCAGGATTCTAGTCATTTGATTTTTTATATATATATTTTTTTACATATCATAACCTTCCAGTCTCATCTGCACTGGTTGTCCACCTGTAGCCATAAATGCCTTTTTTTGGTATATTTCTCTTGGTTGAACCACATTTTATATACATCTTCTCTTTGCTCCAAGGCTGATGATAAAATCCTTCTCAAGTCACTGCCTGTCTAATACTTTCTTGTAGCATTTTCCTTCTGAAGTTACGTTTGAGATTTTATAAAATGTCCAAAATCTCAAAAGTCTTCTCATTGTTTTAGACACTCTAATGGAAGCACATTTGTTTCTTGCTAGAATGTCAACAATAGTTCTAGATTTCCTCCATAGAGGGCATAAGTACAGTATGCCTTGTGTTGTTTTCTGTCACTAAAGGTTAGCATCTTTCCCCTCCTTTAAAACTTTCACCCCCTGATGTTGGAGCCACTGTTGTGGTGGTATTTGATTGGGCTGTGGTGGTACTGCTATTGTAATAGTTGAATGGAGCTGCACAGAAAAGAAAAAAAAGGGAAATATGAGTTGCAATCATAAAAATTAGTTTTTCCGTGAGAGAAATCAGTACAGAGTTCATAATAATGCAAACACCAGAATCTGATGATTCATAAAAATGTAGTATAACAATAACTTCTAAAATCATTTTCAAGACACTTACATGTTGTTGAATTCATCAAAAGATAGACAAAAATTCAATAACAAGTGACTGTCTTGAAAATGAATGAAGCAACATGAAGTTATTGTTTTACTATGATCTCACACATTCACAGCATGGGTATTGTTACACGATGCCGTTATAAGCCAGTTTCTTATACATTACATAATTATAAAGTAAACATATTTTAGTAATAAGTTTTCCTATACTTTATTTTTTAAAGAAAACACCTAGCATGTCATGATTCATGAAAATAAGTAGACCCCTATCCTGTCTTTTATCAACTCTTGATTCCACTAAAAAGCATAATATGAAGGTTTCTTAATAGGACTCTTCATTAAACTTGCATGAGGCATGATTACAAGTGAGGGTTTGAAAAGCTATCCCCTGGGTCTTATTATTATGTCAATTTCAGCGTGTCTTCACAGGTAACATGTCAAACTTCAACTCCCATAAATGAGATGTTTTAAAACGCTCATAAATGCCACTGGTATGAAAAATTAATATTCGTTTTCTGACAAATCATCCAATTAAGAACATGGTGAAACATTTTAAAGGTAACTTATGAACCGCTATAAATATATCAAAATCATAAAGTGGCATACTTTTCAGAAAAAAAGAAAAGTAAAATACCGTCCACCTATGGAAGTAATTATAAAAATAGACCCATTAACAAAAAGTAATTTCCTGTGTGAGGAATTTGACATTATTACCCCAGCACACTGCTATTCAAGTTCATATGAATAATAGGGTAGGTGGGGGGGGAGTTGAGAGTTCATCAAAAAGTCATTAAAGACTGGTTCCTTACCTGGATATCTGACAGGCCATGTAGCTGGGTCAGCACTGTAAGCATATTGAGCAGCAGGATGGGCATATGACTGATGTTGATATGAGGTGTATTCAGTACCTACAATTTGAAAAAAGAAAAATCTTAGTAATCATCCATTGTAGACATTTGAACTTTCAGTATCTTCAAGTGGTTTTAAATTCATGACTGAGGGTCGTGAAGTGCACACCTTGAATTAATTGTGAAGAGTTTTAAAGTTAACATAATTATGCAT